>BLSH010177801.1:39444-66531 GCA_018402905.1 Glandirana rugosa | reverse complement strand
ATTAGTTGGAGTGTTTGCTTTCCAGAATGGGGTCATTTTGTGGGCAATTCCATTGTCTTGGTGCTCCAGGGCCTTCAAAAATGTGATAGGTTGTCATGACATTAGATGTGTAATTTATGTCCCTAGAATACCTGACGGCATTCCCTGCATGTTGAGCCTCTGCATGTGGCCAGGCTGTGAAAAAGTCTCAGGCATGTGGTATCTCCATACTCAGCAGGAGTAGCAGAATGTGTTTTGGGGTGTAATTTGTGGTACGCATATGCTGGGTGTGAGAAATAACCTGTTACAATGACAATTTTGTGGGAAAAAAAAGAAAAGAAAAAAAATCTTCATTTTGCAAAGAATTGTGGGAAAAAATTACAACTTCAAAAAATTCACCATGCCTCTTACTAAATACCTTGGAATGTCTACTTTCCAAAAAGGGGTCATTTGGGGGGTATTTGTACTTTCCTGGCTTGTTAGGGTCTCAAGAAATTAGATAGGCCGTCAGTATATCAGGTGTGATCAATTTTCAATGATTGGCACCAAAGCTTGTAGACTCTATAACTTTCACAAGGACCAAATAATATACACTTATTTGGGTTATTTTTACCAAAGATAGGTAGCAGTATAAATCTTGGCCAAAATTTACAAAGAAAAATTACTAATTTGCAAAATTTTATGACAAACAAAGAAAAAGGCATTTTTTCAAAAAAATTTCAATCTTTTTTTATTTATATATAAAAAAAAAACCCTAGTGATTAAATACCACCAAAAGAAAGCTCTATTTGTGTGAAAAAAAGGACGCAAATTTCATATGGGTACAATGTTGCATGACTGAGTAATTGTCGTTCAAAGTGTGATAGCACTGAAAGCTGAAAAATGGCCTGGACAGGAAGGGGGTTTTCGTGCCTGGTACTGATGTGGATAAAGATACGAGTGTTACCATTTTTCTGTACTCTAAGTGTATCCAGAACTTTTAGGACCAAATCCCTAAACACAGTAACAGAAGGGGAATGTTGCCTGGGGGATTGAATAATGATGCATTCGTCAAACCAGTGTTCTTGATACCCTCTACCCCTGCTTCCCCAATTCTAGGGGGCCTGGAGAGAAGGTATCTTTGTATATTTATTTTACGGATATACTTTTGTATATCTATAAAAGCCGTAAATTTGTTAAGGGGCTTATCTGGTGCAAATTTAACACCATGACTAAGAACATGTTTTTCAGGGCCAGTGAGGGCTTTACCGCTTAAATTAAAAATGCCATCATCCTTTATACCCTCCTTCTTTTCCTCCACCTCCCCCCTCTGGTCCCTCTCTTAGTTCTCCCCCTCTTTTGTTTTTTTGAGGGGCCCTTGGGAAAAAAACAAGGTCGTGGAGGTCCATTATGGTAATATGAAGGCCTCTCCCTATCACACTGTCCTGGACTATCCCACTGAGGGAACGAATCCCTGATGGACCGTCCGGGTCCAGGGGAATAGGTGGATGGATAATGTGTGATATACCGATTATCGTAATCACCCCAATACTTTTGGTAATATAGTGTAGGTCTTAAAGCCAGACACATTCTCTGACCTAATTTCAGCCACAATAGCTGATAATTTATTCAAGTGTCAGTTTATAGTAAACCCAGAAGCACAGAGTACCTAGCACTGTCTAACTAAATAGTAATGGAAAATTCTATACTATAAAAGCTATTAGTATTCTGTATCACTAGGAGAAATGCTTTTTAGATGTAGCTTGGAGAGACAGGGACGCTTTGTTTTTCTATGCAGCCCCATCACATATGGTTATATGGTTATAGCATTAAAGTGGTTGTAAGCCTCTAACGTGAAAAATGAACAAAGCATATTTTTCTATAGTTTTTAGTAGCCTTAATCCAAAGCACCAAGTGTCATTTCTCTTTGCTGTCTCTTCCCTCTGCTATCTGCATGCGTCACTATTAAAAGTCCAAGCATCCTGGGTGGTGAACCACCCTCACTCCAGCACACAGCTGCTGACAGCCTCAGTTGTGTATACCGTATTTCCCTATAGGACTGTGTAGAGGGCGGTATGCCCATTGCCTCCACTCAGGTTTCAGGTTTCACTGGGGTCCGTGCTCTAGCTGTGCAGTTCGTGTCACATCAGATCCCCCTTGCTTTCTACTGTTGAGAAATAGCTTTTGATCTGTGTGTTTTAGGAGGTTGTAGAGAAGGGAGGGCAGCAGATAAACAGGTACAACATATGTAGGAGGATTCGTTTCATCTCTGAGTATTGCCTGAGGCCAGTCACTTCAGTGGGTATATTTAAGGGTTTACAAACACCTTAAGAAATATTGCTTGAAGGATAGAAGCAATAATTGGTATATTTAGGTACAGGAATAATGAAAACAGGAGAATCAACTAATATATACATTTTTGGCATTTGGGTATTGGTCTTTCTGATAGTCACATAATTGTCGATTTCACATACCCATAATTCATACAATATTATGGTTTTCTGCAGAGTGGACATGTCTGTATAAATGTACAAAGTAAAATGAAGAAAAAAAATGCAAGTCACCAAATCTCCTGTTTTCATACCACTTTGCTTGTTACTATTTCAAGTCAGGACTGTTTCACCCCCTTCCAGTCTAGGCCATTTTTCAGTTTTCAGCACTGTCACACTTTGAATGACAATTACTCAGCCATGCAACACTGTACCTAAAAGAAGGCTAGATCATTTTTGAGACAGATGAGCTTTCTTTAGGTGGTATTTAATCACCAGTGTTTTTTTTTTTATTTTTTGCTATGTAAACATTTTCAAAATAATAATAATCTTTCTTCATAAATTTAGGCAAAATGTATTCTGCTACATTTCTTTGTAAAATTAATCCAAATCATTGTACAGGGTGGGCCATTTATATGGAGACACCTTAATAAAATGGGAATGGTTGGTGATATTAACTTCCTGTTTGTGGCACATTAGTATATGTGAGGGGGCAATTGTCTATGCTGTGAAGATACGAGATGTGCAGCACCTGAAACTACGGATACTGGAAGCCTGTGCTAGCATTTCTCCTGCGGTGTTGCTATCAGTGTGTGAAGAGTGGGAGAAGAGGGTTGCATTGACAATCCAACACAATGGGCAGCACATTGAACACATTTTATAAGTGGTCGGAAACTTGTAAATAACTCATGAAAGAATAAAGTTATGTTAAAACCAAGCACACCATTGTTTTTCTTGTGAAATTCCCAATAAGTTTGATGTGTCACATGACCCTCTTCCTATTGAAAAAACAAAAGTTGGATTCAAAATGGCCGACTTCAAAATGGCCGCCATGGTCACCACCCATCTTGAAAAGTTTCCCCCCTCACATATACTAATGTGCCACAAACAGGAAGTTAATATCACCAACCATTCCCATTTTATTAAGGTGTATCCATATATATGGCCCACCCTGTATATTATTTAGACTGCATGAATGTTATATAGTATACAAACTATGGTATACATTTGCCGACCTCCCCATAGCAGATTTACTGCTACAGGGTGGATGTTCTGTGCAGAATCACGTATTTATACATGATTCTACACTTCCGGGTAGGGGGCGCACGCATGCTACCAGCGCGCTGCTTCTGCTATGATTAGATGTTTAACCCATTTCCATGTTGGCTGCTGTGGGTTTACGAATTGTCCTGGTCTCCAATTGACCATTGTTAATGGAAATCCATAGGTCAAGGAAGGAAATTTTACTGATATAACATAGGTAGGTAAGTTTAATGTTCATATCATTATCATTCAGCTCCGAGATGAAAGTCTCTAGTTCATCTTGGGTCCCCTTCCAGACCACCAGAATGTCATTGATTGTACCTCAGCCACAGGTGGACATGGCCGAGGAACATCAATGACAAATATCCCACCATCTCCTCCCACCTTCCCAGATTGAGACATGCGTATGCAGGTGCCCAGGGTGCCCCCATAGAGGTACCTATCTTGGCTGACTCGTTGTCTCGTTCTCGGTGGGACCGATTCCGGGGGTTGGCACCGTAGGTGGAACAAGAAGGGGTTCTCTGTCAGGACTGGCTGTGGGATATTGCCTTGGGGCCATTGCCGGATGGATCAGGTGGTCAGTAAGCGATGCCACTTGGTCGGCGTATGCCAAATTATGCAGGGAGTGGTGTTCTTGGGTTCAGGAAGACTGTGTTGATTCGGTGGGCCCTGAGGTAAGGATAGCCATCCTTTTTTTTTTGTCCAGGAACCTGGAAAAGGGGGTATCAGTGTCGGTCATTGAGAGGATGTTGGCATGGTTGGCGTTTCTCTTCAAGCTCCAGGGCTGCCGGGATTTTACTAAAGATTTTGGGTCAGGCAGGCCCTAAAGGGTTACCGGAGGTCACACAGGAGAAGGGACGCTAGGCACCCGGTGTCTTTTGCAAATCTGCAGGCTATTGTGTTCAGTTGGGATCAATCTGTTCTTCGGATTACGAGGTTTTACTGTTCAGGGCAGCATTTTCACTTGCCTTCTTTGGAGCCTTTGGGATTGGTGAACTTGTTAGCCCATCCAAGAAGGTACATAGTGGGATATTGGATCAGGATGTCGACTGTAGGGAGCATAGGGTCCTGCTGCTCCTTCACAGGTCTAAAACAGATCAAGAGCACAGGGGTGTGCGGGTTCAGCTATTTTCTATTCTGGGTTCACCAGTTTGCCCAGTGGCGGCAGTAAAAACATTTCACTCTCTACTACCAGCAGGGGCCGGGTCATTTTGGTGCACGCGGATGGGTCTCCACTGTCAGAATTCCAATTCATTGCCATTTTTCGGAAGAGTCTCAGTGCGGTGGGTTTGGGTGGCAAACAATATTCCTCACACTCCTTCCGCATAGGGGCAGCCACTGAAGACGCCCAGTGCGGGTTGGTTGAGGCAGCGGTGAAGCGCATAGGCAGATGGGATTTCGGCTTTAGGTTCGCCTGCAATTGGTGATGGCCTGAGGCAAACAGGGTATGGATAGTTAGGGTGGGTATGCTCATTGAAAATTAAGTATTGTGGGGAAGGAGGGGTTTTATTTGTTTTGGCCTCTTTTGTTTCAGATGGTGGTCTGCGGCTCGTCTGGAGTGTGGGTCATTCCTATGTTTGTAGGGGGGCCAGGCGGGCAGCCATTGGGCCCCAGGGTAGATAGCTAGGGATTTCCTATCAGGAGGCTTGTATTCGCTGGTTAGGGGTCCCGGGCATGATGTGGAGCAGGGCTTTGCCAGAGGTGCATTGTTTTGCACGGCTGGACCGACTGCCAGTTATTTTGGTGCTGCATGTAGGTGGGAATGATTTGGAGTTAGGTCTATGCGTGCGCTAATCTTGGACATCAAAATTGATTTCTTGAGACTCCAAACGGCTTTTCCGGACACAATTGTAGTATGGTCCGATATTGTTGCCCGGACCACTTGGTGCCTGGCTAGATCTGTAGAGTGGATCAATAAGGCTCGCAAGAAGGTTAACAAGGAGGTGGGTAAAATTTGTAGTTCGGAATGGTGGGCTGGTTGTTCGGCATATGGAACTGGGAAAAAAAACTTGGTGGTACCTTAAGGGAAACGGAGTGCACCTAAATGCAATGGGCATTAATTTGTGGTCCCTTGGTTTGCAGGATGGTACTGAGCGTGCTTTGAAGGTTTTGGTGCACAAAAGGGTAAGGGCTCACTCTTCGTGTGCGGTGGCGGGTGTTGGTCTCTGACGGTGGAAGGAAACTTATGATAATGAGGGATTAGGGACATATTGGGGGTATGTGTCCCTATGGTGTTTTCCAGCTAACTGAGGTTTAGCTGGAACATTGTAATGGTTGCACTGCAGGTAATGATTGTCTCCGAGTCGGTGTGCTGCGGCTGGAGGCCTTGTATAGTATAAGGTAATGCAGTGCGGTTGTGGAAATTGATAGAATTTGGGGTGCCGTCACAGACCAACATTCTCAGAGATTAATACTTGTTTTTTTAAGTTATTATGTTTCAATAAATAGGCTGCTATGGCCATTTATACTCCAAAATTGGTGTGGTTTCCAATCTTTCTAGATAAGGGGAGAGAGATGGTTGGAGTATAGGTGGTCGGGCAGTTCTACTGGGAGATAACAGGTGGGGGACTTCTGGTCTGCACTGGTCAAGGGAGGCCCGGAGCAAAAAGAAAGAAAAAGAAATGGCGAAGGGCCAGCATGACAATGTGGCCAGTGGAGGTAAACCGGGCTGTCACAAGGCCAGGCATTGGTGGTTGTCAGGATTGTGGTGATTGGGGGTCACACTGTTGTGGGGGAAGTCTTATTTAAGGTAGGGGTGGAGCAGCGGGGTCCAGTGGAGGGCAGAAAATGGTGGAAGAAGCAGCTTCCCACCCACACTCCCCTTTTTTTGGTGTGTGTACTTTGTTTTCTTGCAGGTGCAGCAACTCGTGAAGAATGTCATGGCAGCTTGGAGGTCAGCGGGTGTTGGTCTCTGACGGTGGAAGGAAAGTAATGATAATGAAAGGTTAGGGACACATCGGTGGTATGTGTCCCTATGGTGCTTTCCAGCTAACTGAGGTTTACCTAGAACATGGTAATGGTCGCACTGCAGGTAATGGTTGTCTCCGAGTCGGTGTGCTGTGGCTGGAGGTCTTGTATAGTATAAGATAATGTAGTGCGGTTGTGGAAATCGATAGAGTTTGGGGTGCCATCACAGACCAACATTCTCAGAGATTAATACTTGGTTTTCTGATATGTGTTCTGTTAAAGATTGTTTTATGTTCTCATGTTAAGTTATTATGTTTCAATAAATAGGCTGCTATGGCCATTTATACTCCAAAATTGGTGTGGTTTCCAATTATTATAGATAAGGGGAGAGGGATGGTCGGAATATAGGTGGTCGGGCAGTTCTACTGGGAGATAACAGGTGGGGGACATCTGGTCTGCACTGGTCATGCGAGTGGACACTTGTGGACCCGAAAATCCGGTCCGGAACCAGCCCTGCCACGACTTCGCCTTAGTCCAATCCAAGTGAACATATGCAAGGCGACAGCATCCGTCTACCACCTCGCCTTGCATAACGTTACAGTAGGTAAGGTTGAAAAAGACAATTGTCCATCCAGTTCAACCTGTGTAGGTGTATGTGTGTCAATGATAATCATTTCCCATATCCCTGTATGTTGTGTTCTCTAAGATGCCCATCCAAGAGTCTTTTAAAAATATTAGCATGTAAGAAAGGGAGTTTGGAAATTTAAATGAAGCATGCGACTGAAGTGCCAAGTCAAACACAAGAGGTTTGGAGAAAATCTATTTATTATATTCAATTATACCCATAGGGATGGAAGCATGCCCCTGTTGACAGCCAAGTTGAGTGTTGCCAACCTTTGCATTAGTCAATAGACCTTATTTAACCACTTGCCGACCGTCAACCGCAGGTTGACGGCGACAAGATGGCTCTCCTGGGCAAACCGCCGTCATCTGATGGCGGCTGCCAGATCGCTCACTGTGTCTGGGGAGGGCCAGGGAGCGGGTGCGGCAGACTCGATCTCCGCTGGCTACCCGCGATGCCCCCCCCGGAGTGAAAGAACAGAGGTCCGTGTAAGTAAACATCTTCTACATGGAAGCTGTGATCACTCCCCTCCCCCTGCCAGTCAAACACTAAGACAGTTAGAACACGCCCAGGGAACACAGTTAACCCTTAGAGCGCCCCCTGCAGGTTAACCCCTTCACTGCCAATGGCATTTACAAAGTAATCAGTGCATTTTTATAGCACTGATCGCTGTATAAATGCCAATGGTCCCAAAAAAGTGTCAAAATGTTCTGACATGTCTGATGAAATATCGCAGTACTGCTAAAAATCGCAGATCACCGCCATTACTAGTAAAAAATTAAAAAAAAATAAAAACCCCAGAAATGAATTCTCATCATCCGTAAACGCGGCAACTTTTGCGCAAACCAATCAATAAATGCTGATTGTGATTTTTTTTTTATCACAAATATGAGAAAGAATATAAATCGGCCAAAACCGATGAAAAAAATTTTTTTTTTGAATTTGTATTTTAGCAAAAAGTAAGAAATTTTGTTTTTTTTGCAAAATTGTCGCTCTTCTTTTGTTTATAGCGGCGATCAGAAATGACACAGCAGTGATCAAATACCACCAAAAGAAAGCTCTATTTGTGGGAAAAAAAGGACGCAAATTTCGTTTGGGTACAACGTCGCACAACCAATTGTCAGTTAAAGCGACGCAGTGCCGAATCGCAAAAAGGGCTCTGGTCAGGAAGGGGGCAAATCCTTCTGGGGCTGAAGTGGTTAATGCTTTATAATTCCTACCATTTGTTATCAGTATATATTTTTTTCCTTGGGTCATTATGACAGACAGGCTCTAGGTTATACACACATTTCCTCTCCACATTCACTTTTCATTTCCCATGCAACAATCCTCCCCTTTTGGTCAGCGGTGCTTTGAGTTGTGGGTTGGGCTGGATTGCATCCAGTCCCGGGAGCTGCGACGCACAGTGTGCCCTCCCCTTCCCTCTTTGTCAATGGCGACTCGGGGGTTCTGGCGGGGCCGCCCACTGTGCGTCGACGCCACGCTCCCAGCACTGGGTGCGTGACCTCATTTCCATGACACCGGCGCCCCAGTGTTTGGTGTACACATCCGGCGTCTCACACGAGGCATCTGGACGCCACTGCCGAACGGTTGAGTCCTCTCGGCTGCTGGCGCCTCCCCTCTCTCTTTCGCCCGCATGACGTTGGTGGTCACCTATGGCCAATCTTGAGCTCTATTTAGATGCTCTCCCCTGCTCTACCTGGCACTCCTCAGAGATGTCCCCCCTGGTTAATGTGCATTTTCACCTGGATTCCTTGTGTTGGCCAGTAGTCTCAGGTATTTCTATGGTAGTTGTCTCCTTATGCCTTTCATATTTCTTTGGGTAGTTGGATCTTCATCTGTCTTCATCACTATTCTCCAATGGGGCACACTTGATATAGTTTTTGACAATGTTTCCCATGGTCCAATTTGATACCACCTTTAATATACATTTTATATCACTGTCACCAACCTTTACCAGCCTTGGTTCCGATTTTATCCTAGTTATCTTCTTTACCTTCTACCCATCACTATACACTTTTACATCCATTCACAGATTGCTTTTGGCTCCGCTGCCCTCAGTCTTCCTGCACACCCATAGGGGTCTTCCTCCAGGGATGTTGTCCTTGAGGGTTCTTTGGCCCAGGGCTTTACCACTTCAGCTCCCGGGACCGATGACTCCGGCCCGGCTGCATCTCCCCCAACTGTGCACCAGAATAGGAGGTTAATTGTAAGTATGGGCTGGTGGGTCACTTTTTTCCACCTTCATTCATTTCATTTCTTTAGACCCCTTTAACCTTTAATACATATATAATAATTATTAGACCATTTTGGTTTCCTACTAACTGCACATGATGGTCTTGAATCCGGTTCTCAATGGGAACATAACATATTGTTATGCTTTTATGTGATGATGCTACCATTTTGCTATATTTGATACAAAATGTATATTTTATTGCTTCATTTGCATTTATTGAGATACATTATATATAGACATTTTTTATACAGATAATAAATTGATTTTCTCCAGACCTTTTGTGTTTGGTACTTCAGTCGCATGCTTCATTTAAAGTCCCAAACCCCCTTTCTTACATGCTGCACAACAACAGGGATGGAGGCTTCATTGCCTCATTTAAAGTCCCAAACCTTCCTTCAATTTCAAAAATATTAGTACTCCCCGCTGACACCACCAATTGTGGAAGAGAGTTTCACATCCTTATCACCCTGACAGTAAAAAAAACCCTACGCAGCTTAAGGTTAAACCGCTTCTCCTCCAGTTTCATTGTGTGGCCCGGTGTCCTCTTACACTCCCTGAGACTGAAATTTTTTCTTCCTATGCTGGGATCACCATTGGAAGTATTTATATACTACTATCATATCTCCTCTCAAGCATCTCTTCTCCATGGAGAATATATTTAGTGCTTGTAGTCATTCCTCATAATTGAGGTCCCACATTCCCCTTATTAATTTTGTTGCTCCTCTCTGGACTCCCTCCAGCTCCAGCACATCCTTCCTGAGGACTGGTGACCAAAACTGGACGGAATACTCTAGATGTGGCCAAACCACAGTTTTATAAAGTGGCAGGATTATAGTTTTATTTCTGGAGTAAATTCCCTTTTTTATGCATGCTAATATTCTGCTGGCTTTGCTTGCTGCAGCTTGACATTGCATGCTCAGTCTGTCTTCTACCAGGACCCCCTGATCTTTCTCCATCCTTGATTCCCCCAGAGGTTCTCCCCCTAGTGAGTAGTTTGCATTTATATTTTTGGCCCCCAAGTGCATTACTTTACATTTCTCAACATAAAACCTCATTTGCCACGAAGTTTCCCACCCCATTATTTTATTCAGGTGTCACGTACCTGGTGGTAGAGTCTGACTTATGCAGTAGGCAACCTTTCTTACGGCCCTGGTTCCAGAACCCCTGGTAGAGCAGACAGGGAGCACTGGAGCACAGGGGGGCACGAGGGTTGGATAGGACACAGATGGTAAGACGTCCTCCAGAGAGTCCGTGCAAGACTGAAGAGTAGTGGTGCAGGCCGGGTCGGTAACGTGCGGGCAAAGCAGTGCAGGAGGAGCAGGCAATCGGGTGGTCAGGTGCAGGCAGGGTTGTTAACAGGCAGGCAGGTGAGGTACACAATGTTCAAACAGAAGAGTGGTCGTAGACTAGCTGGGGGTCAGTGCAGGCGGAGTTCAGGCAGAAACAGGTACAAGCCGGGTCACAGGTAAACAGGAAAACTCAATCTGGTCACAGAAAGTAACGCTGTAGATCAGACAGCATTTGCTACAGGAAGCAGGAAGTTTAAATAGAGCTGCTCCTCTATTAGAGGAGACAACAACCAAATGCAATTAACCCTCAGCACAGTCTTCTAACATCAAGTCTTCCTGTAAAATTTCTATATCCTGATGTGAAGTTATTGCACTGCTTATTTTTGTGCTGTCCGCAAAAACTGAAAGTGAGCTATATATACCAACCTCTATATCATTTATGAATAAATTAAACAGAATTTGCCCCAAGACAGAGCCTTGGGCACGCCACTTACCACTCCAGGCCAGTCTGAGTACACGTTATTTATCACCACCCTTTGAACACGCCCCTGTAACCAGTTTTCTATCTTAGGGTCCTTTCACACAAGCGGATCCATCCGTTCATCCCCGCTGAACCACTCTGTGCAGGGACGGATCTGTCAGAGCTACGCTCTCTTCTATGGGGGATCGGGGGATCGTCTGTACGTTTTCATCCGATCCGTCAGACAGATGGAAAATAGGGTTTCCATCCATCTGTATTTAGCAGATAGGAGCGGAATGGATGTCAGCAGACATGTCACCACTGACATCCGTTGCTCCGTAGAGGAGAATGAAGCGTCGTTTCAGGTCCGCCTGAAAAACCTGAACGGTCCGTACGTGTGAAAGGGGCCTAAGAACAAACCCTGTGGTCCAGGCCTACAGACCTTAGTTTGTAGATTAAGTATTTATAGGGAACTGTATTAAATTCCTTTGCAAAACCCAGATACAACACATCCACAGGCCTTCCCCTAACTGGACGGCAGCTCACTTCCTCCTAGAATGTTAACAGATTGGTCTGGCAGGAATGACCCTTCATAAACCCATGCTAATTACTGCTAATGATACTGTTTTCATCAGCAAATTCTTGGATATAGTCCCTTATCATCCTCCCCCATAGTTTACATCGTATTAATGTTAGGCTAACTGGCCTGTAGTTTCAAGGTATATGCCTCTGCCATTTTTTGAATATTGGTACCACATGGGCTTTTCTCCAATCAGCTGGTACCATTACTTTCAATATGTTGTCCATAAGGATTAGGAATAATGGTCTGGCTATAACTTGACTGAGTTCTTTGAGGACTCTCGGGTGTAAGCCATCTGTCCCTGGTGAATTTTTTGTGTTAAGCTTTTGTTGTCTTTTTTGGACACCGGCTTCTGTTAGCCACAAGAGTACGTCCTGCGACGTGTTACTAACAATACAGTAATGGTTGGTATGCCCCTCCTTTTTTACCTATGTAAAAAAAGAGGGGAAGAAAGCATTTAGTACAGTTGCCTTCTCCTTGCCATCTGTAACCATCCTCCCTTCATTGTCTTTTATGTGGCCAATGTGCTCTGACCTCACTTTTTTACTGTTAACCACTTTCCGCCCGCGCTATTGCCGAATGATGGCTACAGCGTGGGCTTCCAGTGCAGAGGACGCCCTTCTGTTATCACGCGTGCCCGGCGGGCACTGTGATCACCAAATCCTTCAGCTGATCACAGAACAGGGTAAAGGGCCAATCAGAGCTGGTCACCTGCTTTTGTTACAGGGACATCGGTCCCAATCTGTGCTACACATCAATGCCCACAAGTGGTGCTAATTAGTGCTCACGAGTGCCATCTATCAGTGCCCACCAGTGCCACATTTCAGTGCCCACAAATGCCACCATTCAGTGCCAATCAGGGCCCACCAGTGCCACCTTTCAGTGCCCATCAGTGCCTCATCATCAGTGTCACCTACCAGTGCCCATCAGTGTCGCCTATCAGTGGCATCATTGCCGCCTATCAGTGCTCATCAGTGCTGCCTGTCAGTGCCACTTCAGTGTCACCTATCAGTGCCTCCTCATCAGTGCCCACCAATGCAGCCTCATCAGCGCACATCAGTGAAGAAAATAAATTACCTGTTTGCAAAATTGTATAACAAACTATGAAAAAAATGTTTTTTGTTTTTAGAATTTTTGGTCTTTTTTTTGTTTCCTTAGCACTAGTACTGACTCTCTCTATCTCATTTCTTGAAGCCTTAAAATGCCAGGACAGTACAAATACCCACAAAACGACCCCTTTTTGGAAAGTAGACAGCCCAAGGTTTTTAGTAAGAGGCATGGTGAGTTTTTTTAAGTATTTTTTGTCACAATTTTTTGGAAAATGAAGAAATTAAATAACATGTAAAAAGCTATATCTCACACACTCATAGGCATATTTTTTTATAATTCTTACAATTATGCCGAAAAACATTCACACCCAGGAGAGCGTGCACACCTTGGCGCTAAGAAGCACAGAAATTAAAAGTTCCACTTATCGCAATAGCAACTGCTTTCAACAAATATGTATTAGCAAAATTAAATTCCCTAAAAGTGTCCCAGTCCAAAAATGGAATTTACAAGCAGCACTTATCACCACATCCATACAAAAGAGGCAGTCTTGCTCAGTCCTTAATAAAACCATTAATTTATCCTACCTTTTGTTGTCACCGCTCCAGGGAACACACCTTCGCACCTTCCCGTGTGAGGCCCCACGTACCAGATCCTTGCAGTGGATGCGGGAAGGTGCATTCGCCAGAACAGTGACAACAAAAGGTTTTTCTGACCTATGCTTGTATTTATTTTAAGTCTGTAAGTGCAATCATGTGGGGGATAGGTGTAGTACAATAAAGTCTATTTAAACGGTATCACACATTTTTTCCTCCACACATGATCACTTTGAGGAAAGTCTGATGCATAGATCCTATTCCTGAACCAAAGGATACTACAAAACAATGCTTACAAATATTCAATTTCTGGTGAGTGTATCCCCAAAGGGGACTAGTGACTCACGGGGTGATGAGATCCTGGTGTCGGGTGCACGTTTATAATATTTCAGTCAAGATTACTCTAAACTCAGCAGGATTGATTAACTGTTTTATTAAGGACTGAGCAAGACTGCCTCTGTGAAGTCTAACATATTTTTTCAATTGCACCCAAAACGCATTCTGCTACTGTAAGGAACCTTCTTGGGCCATTGGATTGCCTATGCGCGGGCGCGCGTAGCATGTGCGTGCGCCCTTGTGCATTCGCACGCGCCTCCTCCGGCAATGGCGCCAATAGTGGCCATTTAAGCAGACAGCACCAGGAAGCGAGTGCTGTCCATTCTACAGCCTTCCTGTGATCTGTGACTCTGAGAGACTTTCCTGTACCCGTGACCCCGGCTTTACATGGACTTTGTTGCTTTCTGCCTGCCCTGACCCCCGGCCTGTCTACGACTACTCTTTTGCCTGCTCCTTTTATACCTCTGCTGCCCGCACGTTGCCACCCTGCCTGTACCCGACCATCCGCCTGCCTGCTCCACCTGTACTGCACCGCCAACCCCTTACCGACCCGGATTGCGTCACCACCCTTCTGCCTAGCACGAGCATCAGTGGACCTTCACCTACCACCAAGTGACCCAGTCCAACCCTCATGCCCCCTTGTGCTCTTGAACTTTCTGTCTGCACTACCAGGGGTTCTCGAACCAAGGCCGCAAGAGAGGTGACCCCCTGCATAAGTCAGACTCGTCCATCAGGTACATGACAGTTACTCCCCCAAGACTTTTTCATAGCCTACCCACATAGAGGGGCCCAAAATCCACCTTCAGGCTTCCTAGGGGCATAAATTACGCAACTAATTTCCTGACCACCTATCAGATTTTTGGAGGCCCTGGAGCACTAGGACAATAGAAACACCCACAAAATTATAACATATTGGAGAATAAACATCCCAAGGTATTTTTAAGAGACATAGTGAGTCTTTTGAAGACTTTATTTTTTTGTACACACTTTATTTTAGAAAATGTGGAAAGAAAATGAAAATTATTTTTTTTATACAAAGCTTTCAAGTTAATAAGATATTTCTCACATACAGCATGGGCATACTTTGAATTACACCCCAAAACACATTCTGCTCCTCCTCCTAAGTATATACCACACATGTGAGACATTTTCACTGTTTGGACTGATTATCCACCAGCCATTTTATCTTGTGTACAACTGTATCACAAAAATCAACCAATTGTGTCAAAAACAATGCAGGTACATAGTTGCATAATTAGTCTGGTTAAAAAAGACACAAGTCAATCCAATTCAATCCGCAGAGAAAAAAAAAAAAAGACACACACATATGTAGCGCTACCCCCGCAGGAGCCGCTGGTGAATTAAATATCGCCCCCCCCCCGCACAGCCAGGCACACACATTTTCCACAGCACACTGTAGTCAGAAAACAGTCCTTGCAGCTGTGCTTTTGTATTTTATTAGGGGAATTGAACTTGGATAGGGTTGGGGTTATTATGGAATGCCCACTTTCCCCTTTCACTAGCCCTCCTGACTCCACAGTCCTCCCAGACTGACTTTGCATCCATCCTAGACTGCTTCCACTCAGTCCTCTCAGGCATGCCTCTCAGTCCTTTCACTGTACACTCACCAGCCCTCCTGGCTGTCTTTCTTCCTGGATATTTGCTCGGCAGTGTTCTCCTGCTGTCCTCAACCTTGCTCCCGTGCCTCCTGGTCAGGACACCTCTGTGTGTCATTAAGAGGGTCCCTTCCACACCTGAGCCCAGGCCCGAGGTCACCCCCCCCCAGACTAGGAGGTACCTACAAGGGCTACCGACAGCCTAACACTCCATCTCCATCCGAAATCCACTGCCCCCAGCTGGACTGACCCTGAGCATTTGAGGCTGCCTGTCCCCTGCCAACCCATCTGTTGGGAATTGGTTAGGGCCCTCATGAGTACTCCAGACGGCACCTCCTCCACTCCCATCCTTCTAGAATCTTCTGCGTGTTTCTAGAAGTAGGGGGAGGTCCGAGAGATGCTGCATGTGAGTCATCCAGCCCTCCCTGAGTCACTCAAACCCTGACCCAGAAAAACACACAGTCTTGGCTGGCAGCAAAGCCTGACAATTTATCTACTCTGTAAAAAAGCCTTGTTTACACTTCTAGCACACTAGAGGGTGCTACACACACAAATAGAAAACACAATCCTGTACCACATTTGACCCAGAGGAAGGAAAAAAAACAATAAAGCATGACCCAGTTTTCTCCTGTGGGGAAAAGAAGTCCTTCCTGATCCCACAAGAGGTATTTGGATATTCCCTGGATAACTTTACCTATAAATATTAGTATGAAGTTATATTTTGTGCATTTAGGAAAGAATTCAGGTTTCAAAAATCTATTGAGCTAGCCAGAACAATTCTTGAGGGAGTCTATATCACATTCTCACAGCTCTTAGTGTGAAAAAGCCTTTCCTAATTTGGAGGTTAAATCAGTTTTCCTCCAGACGTAAAGAGTGCCCCTCTTGTCCTCTGTGATGACTTTAAAGTGAATAACTCTATACCAAGTTCACTATATGAATCACTTATGTACTTATACATGTTGATCATATCCCCCCTTAATATCTTCTTCTTCAGAGAGAATAAATTCAGTTCAGCTGCAGTTGTCTAAAGAGGATGCCTGTCTGGTGTCTCACAGGAATGTAGTCAGTGTGATGGGCAGATGGGTCAGTTCAGGCCGCAGGCAGAGAGATGTTCAGGAAACAGGCAAAGGATCAGTCCAGGCAGCAGGTAGAAACATGGTCAATAAACAGGCCAGGGTTAGTACAGGCAGCAGACAGAGGCAATACTGCACAGGCTGTACTGGTCTAGTGACAGTGGGACTTGTGTGGGATCAAGAACACTGTTTCTGATTTACACTGGTCTGGTGATAATAGGGACTAGTGTGGCAGCAACCAGGGGCACTTCTACTGACTTACACTGGTCTGGTGACACAGGAACTAGCGTGACGACAATCAGGGATGCCGTTGCTGACTTACACTGTGACTGGTGTGGTGGTGGTAAGAAACACAGCTGCTAGCATACACTTGTCTGTTGACACTGGGACTGGTATGGCTGTTATCAGGGACACTGTACCTGATGTTGTGTTGATCAGGAACACTAGGACTGTTGTGGCAGTGACCAGAGACACTGTAAGTTTTATGGAGGGGATCAGGAACAATATGACTGGTGTGGCGGCAATGAGGGACACTGTTACTGGTGTGGTGATGATTAGGGACAAAATTACTGGTTTGGTAGTGATCAGGGACAATATGACTGGTGTGGCGGTGATCAGGGACACTGTAACTGGTGTGGCAGTGATATGACTGGAGAAGCTTTGATTAAGGACAATATGACTGGTGTGGTGGTGATCAGGGATACTGTGACTGGTGCAGCAGTCATTAGGGACACTGTCAATGGGTGACGGCGATTAGGGAATCTGACTGGCAGCACTGGTCTGGTGACATTGTACTGCTGTGGCGGTGATCAGAGAGAATGGCTGGCGGCACTGACATATAGTGATATCAAAAGAACAAGCTACACTAGTGCTACACTACCATGGCAGTACAATGTCACCATAGTGACGCTGCACTTTCTCCGGTGAAAGTATATAAAACGTTTTTGTTTTTTCATCATGAGGTTTTTTTTGGGGAGGCTGGAATAGATTTTAATGGTACCATACAAGAGGCTGGAATACAGCAGTTATAAAAATATATATTTTTTATTATTACAAAAATAGTTTAAAATCCATAATGTTGTAAAAAAAGAGACATGAGACACAGACAATGGCTCTAACATTTCTTAAGTGTGGTACTGCTAGACATGTTACAACATTTGCATACTAATGGCCCGACATGTTTCACAGATAGAACACCGCTTCTTCAGGAGCTTTTCTATATACATATATAAAATGTATATATATTGTGAGATATTAGCTCAATGGGGATCACCTTCCCTGGGAAAATGGTGGTTCAAACGGCAGGTTTTCTTAAAAATCTGACTTGTAACCAGGTTTATTTAAAAGTTTGCAGGTAAATCAAATAAACAAAACAGAAAATAAATCCTTGCCATTCAGGCACTAACTAAACAGTTTCAGAGGTGAAGGGCTTCTCCCAGTCACGCACAAAACAAAGATAATGCAAACCATTTGTTTCAGTCACAAAGCAAAGTTCATTTCATCAGCTCTCTCAGGCTTGATGGCTCCTGAGTCCCAGGCCAAAGCAATTATCTGATCTAGACCTGTTTCTTTTATACCACCTGTTGATGGACACAAGTGGACCGCAAAATCTGGTCCGGTTCCACCCTGCCAAGGTGGCTGGTAAAACCCGGAGTGGATCCCACCTTAGTTTCCTGCAAGTGAAAGCATGCAAGGTGAAACATAACGTCATCGATCACCTCGCCTTTCATAATGCCACAATTAGAGTTGAGCGAACCCGAACTGTAAATTTCGGGTTCGTACCGGACTTTAGGGTGTCCGTGTCCCGAACCCGGACATTTGAGAAAAAGTGTGGGTTCGGGGTTCAGGTACTTTTTGTGCCTTTTGAATAGCTGCAGGGCAGCCAATCAACAAGCGTTTCACTCGTTTGCCCTTAGAAGCCATCACAGCCATGCCTACTAATGGCATGCCTGTGATTGGCCAGTGCATCATGTGACCCAGCCTCTATATAAGCTGGAGTCACGTAGTGCTGCATGTCACACCATCTCATACTAGTATAGGGAGAGGATCCTGCTGCTACTGTGAGGGACAGATTAGCTTTCGAAAATCATCTCATACTAGTATAGGGAGAGGATGCTGCTGCTGGTGTGAGGGACAGATTAAGTTTCGAAAATCATCTCATACTAGTATAGGGAGAGGATGCTGCTGCTGGTGTGAGGGACAGATTAGCTTTAGAAAATCTGTTAAAAACAGCGATTTATTGGTGGGTGGGTGCTAGAGATTTTTGTTTGCTAGAGTACATTTTGTTTGCTAAGCAAAGTGCCTCATATAAAACCTAGGCAATTTTTCTGTTTGTTAGGTGGGCGTTTGCAGCCATTTTTGCAAGTGCGGTGCACATGCAACTGCTTGTGTGTCAGTGAGACTACTTTAATCGTGTTCTGTTAGTTCAGTTGGCAACATTTTGGCATATTTTAATACTGCTTTTACATTGCAGTTAGACAAATTAAAAAAACATTTTTTTTTTGTGCAAAATATTACATTTGCGGCCAGCAGGGCATTTCTTGCACAAAAGTAAAAAGTGCATCTACATTGCTGGCTTTAAAAAAAAAAAAAAAATATTCTAAATACTACATTTGCGGCCAGCAGTGCATTTCTTGCACAAAAATAAAATGCGTCTACATTGCTGGTTTTAAAAAAAAGAATAATAATTTATTATTCTTTTTTTTATTATTAATAAATAGTGCTACATAGTACATTTGCACCTTGCTGTGCATTTCTTGCACAAAAATAAAAAGTGCGTCTACATTGCTGGTTTAAAAAAAATTCTAAATACTACATTTGCGGCCAGCGGTGCATTTCTTGCACAAAAATAAAACGTGCGTTTACATTGCTGGTTTAAAAAAAAAAATTCTAAATACTAAATTTGCAGCCAGCAGTGCATTTCTTGCACAAAAATAAAAAGTGCGTCTACATTGCTGGTTTAAAAAAAAAATATTCAAAATACTACATTTGCGGCCAGCGGTGCATTTCTTGCACAAAAATAAAAAGTGCGTCTACATTGCTGGTTTAAAAAAAAAAAAAGAATAAAAATGTATTCTTCTTTTTTTTTATTATTAATAAATAGTGCTACATTTGCACCTTGCTGTGCATTTCTTGCACAAAATTAAAAATTGTGTCTACATTGCCGGTTTAAAAAATAATATAAATTTGTGCTAAATAGTACATTTGCGTCCAGAATGAGGAGCGCGTCAAATAAGGGACGTGGTCGTGATGCTGCTGGTGTTGGTGATGTTGGTGAAGCTCCTGTTGCAAGGAGAGGACGTGGTCGATCTGTGCCAGCTACACGCACAAGTGAAACACCTTCCTCAGGTGCGAGTAGCCGACAGAACCTTCAACGTTATATGGTAGACCCGAATGCCGCTCAACGAATGGTGAGGCCAGAAAAAGTACAGGCAATAGTAGATTGGGGGGCTGACAATGCCTCCAGTTCCTTCACATTGTCTGCCACCCGATCCCTTGCTGAAAGCTCAGAGTTGGCACCTGAACCCCATGGCCATCTGTCTTTCACCTCAGCCCCTTGTAAATCAGCCAAGCAGTCTGAGCCCCAAGTCATGCAGCAGTCTCTTATGCTTTTTGATGACTCTGCTGGTGTGCTTTCCGTGGGCCATCCACATAGCCCTGCCCCAGAAGTGGAAGACATTGAGTGCACTGATGCCCAACCACTTCTGTTTCAGGATGAGGACATGGAAACACCACCGCAGCACGTCTCTGATGATGACAAAACACAGATGCCAACTGCTGCGGCTTTCTACAGTGTGCAGACTGACAAGGAGGGCAGTGGTGAAGAGTGGGTGGAAAATGATGTGGAGGATGATGAGGTCCTAGACCCCACATGGAATGAAGGTCATGCGAGTGACGTGTGCAGTTTGGAGGAAGAGGCAGTGGTCGCACAGAGGCACCAGCACAGCAAAAAGAAGCAGGTTGCAAAAGCGGAGCGACCATCCCCTAGACAGTACGCCTGCTACTACCCACTGCACCCAGGGACCTAGCACACCAAAGGCAGCTCAAAGGAGTTCCCTGGCGTGGTAGTTCTTCAGACAATGTGCTGACGACAAGACACGAGTGGTTTGCATGCTGTGCAATCAGAACCTGAAGCAAGGCATAAATGTTCTAAACCTGAGCACAACCTGCATGACCAGATATCTACATGCAAAGCACGAGCCGCAGTGGAATAAGCACCTCAGAATCCAAGAAAGGTCTCGGGCTCCTCCTGCTTCCTCTTCTGCTGCTGCCTCTGCCTCTTCCTCCACCTCTACAGTGCCAGTGCCACCTGCCACCCAGCAAACAGACGATGTGACAGTAATGCCACCATGTCCGCCAACGTCCCCAAGCATTTCCACGCGGTCCCATGGAAGCTTACAGCTGTCCATCTCCCAAACACTGGAGAGACAGAGGAAGTACCCCCCTACCCACTGGAGATCCCTGGCCCTGAATGCCAGCATTTCAAAATTCCTGGTGGACACGGACAGTTTTAAAAACCTGATGGCGGTGGCTGTCCAACAGTACGTGGTTCCCAGCCGCCACTACTTTTCCAGGCAAGCCATCCCTTCCCTGCACAAACAAGTCGTGGACAAGATCAAGTGTGCACTGCGCAACGCCATCTGTGGCAAGGTCCACATAACCACTGATACGTGGACCAGTAAGCACGGGCAGTGATGCTATATCTCGCTAACTGCACACTGGGCAAATGTAGTGGCGGGTGGGCCTGAGGCAGATAACAGTTTGGCGCATGTCCTTCCGCTACCGAGGATTGCAGGGCATTTCTCTTTGCCTCCTGTTGCCTCCTCCTCTTACTCCGCTTCCTCCTCCTCTACCACCTCCTCATCCGGTCAGCGTAACACCTTCACCACCAACTTCAGCACATCCAGAGGGAAACGACAACAGGCTATTTTAAAACTGATATGTTTAGGGGAAAAACCCCACACTGCGCAGGAGCTGTGGATGGGCATTGAACAACAGACCGATGAGTGGTTGTTGCCACTGAGCCTCAAGCCCGGCCTGGTGGTGTGCGATAATGGACGAAATCTCGTAGCAGCTCTGGGCCTAGCCGGTTTGAAGCACATCCCTTGCCTGGCGCATTTGCTGAATTTGGTGGTGCAGACATTTCTAAAAAACTACCCGAATATGTCAGAGCTGCTGCAGGAAGTGCGGGCCGTCTGTGCGCGCTTTCGGCGTTCTCACCCTGCTGCTGCTCGCCTGTCTGCGCTGCAGCAGAACTTCGGCCTTCCCGCTAACTGCCTCCTATGCGACCTGCCCACAAGGTGGAACACCACCTTGCACATGCTGGAGAGACTGTGCAAGCAGCAGCAGGCAATAGTGCAGTTTCAGCTGCAGCATGCACGGGTCAGTCGCTCTGCGGAAGAGCACCACTTCACCACCAACGAGTAGGCCTCCATGTGAGACCTGTGTACCATATTGCGGTGTTTCAAGTACTCCACCAACAAGCCAGTGCCGATGATGCTGTTCTCAGGGTTACTATCCCACTTCTATGTCTCCTTGAAAAAACACTTCGGGCAATGATGGAAGAGGATGTGGCACAGGAGGAAGAGGAGGAAGAGGGGTAATTTCCACGGTTATCAGGCCAGTCATTCACAAGTGGCTCCTGCACCAGCATAGGCCAGGTAAAAAAATTTCAAGCCAGGGCACAGTTTTGGAGGATGAAGATGATGATGAAGAGCAGGAACCATGTTCAAAGCAGGGTGGCACCCAACGCAGCTTGTGGGCATCACTGGAGCATGGCTGGGGGGATACGGAGGACACAGATGATACACCTCCCACAGAGGACAGCTTGTCTTTGCAGTCTGGCACACATGAGCGACTACATGCTGCAGTGCCTGCACAATGACAGCCGAGTTGCCCACATTGTAACTTGTGCTGATTACTGGGTGGCCACCCTGCTGGATCCCCGTTACAAGGACAACGTGCCGTCCTTAATTTCCTCACTGGAGCGTGATCGGAAGATGCGCGACTACAAGTGCACGCTGGTAGATGCCCTGCTGAGGGCATTCCCAAATGACACTGGGGGCTCAGTGGAAGCACAGGGCGAAAGCAGAGGAGGAGGAAGAGGTCGCCAACGCAGCTGTGGCACCGCTAGCACCTCAGAAGGCAGGGTTAGCATGGCAGAAATGTGGAAAAGTTTTGTCAGCAGCACGCAGCACGCCACAACAAACAGCACCACCAGCTGATAGGCAACGTCTTAGCAGGAGGCAGCATTTCAGCAACATGGTGGAACAGTATGTGTGCACACGCCTACACACACTGACTGATGGGTCTGCCCCATTCAACTTCTGGGTCTCCAAATTGGGCACATGGCCTGATCTTGACCTTTATGCCTTGGAGGTGCTGGCCTGCCCTGCAGCCAGTGTATTGTCTGAACGTGTGTTTAGCATGGCAGGGGGCATTATCACAGACAAGCGCAGCTGCCTGTCCACAGCCAACGTGGATAAGCTAACGTTTATTAAAATGAACCAGGCATGGATCCCACAAGACTTGTCTGTACCTTGTGCAAAATAGAGATTTATACCGGCCTCACACAGCCATTGGTATACTTAAGTGAACTTATACTTTTTCTGAGGCCTCCTCAACCTCCTATTCCACATCCACCTCCTCCTCCATTTTTTTATTATGTGATTTTAAGTTATTTCCCTATCCACATTTGTTTGCAGGGCACTTGTCCTACTCTTACCCCCATTTTGCTTCCTTTTGCAGCCCTCTAGCCCTTTTCAGGACTTTTTTAGAGTAATTTTAGTGACCAAAAGTTCGGGTCACCATTGATTTCAATGGGGTTCGGGGTTCGAGGTCAAGTTTGGGGCCGAACTCAAACTTTTTCGCAAAGTTCGGCCGAACCAACCGAACCCGAACATCCAGGTGTCCGCTCAACTCTAGCCACAATATTGTCAGGAAGCCCACGGGATGATCTGTGCGCTCCGGCGCACGCGCACACGCGCACCAATGCGCGCGCATGCGCAAACATGCATCAATGCGCACGATTGTTGGCGCCAGAAGCCCTATTTAAACCGGTCTTCCACACTGTCACTTTGCTGTTTGGTCTGCAGCTTCTGCATCCTGTAACCTGTGTTCCTGTACCCATTTGCCTGTGACCTCGATCCAGATCGTCCTACTACTTCTGCCTGCTGTTGTCTGATCGTTGCCGACCCGGCCTGCCTGACCCTGCTCTGCTGTCCAGCCAGTCTGCATCAGCATCCTACTCTGCTGTCCAGCCAGTCTGCATCAGCATCCTGCTCTGCTGTCCAGCCAGTCTGCATCAGAATCCTGCTCAGCTGTCCAGCCAGTCTGCATCAGCATCCAGCCCAGCTGTCTCCAGGACTGATCAGGCACTCTTACCCCGCCGTGCTTCCGTGGCCACTGTATCACTCCCAGCGGTCCATAAGCCGGACTTGTAGGAGAGGTCTCCCTCTACTGTCTGGCTCATCCTCCAGATACGTAACAAATATATTGTGGGGGTTAGCTCAATGGGGATCACCTTCCCTGGGAAGAAGGCAGTCCAAACGGCAGGTCTGCTTAAAATCTGGCTGGTAGCCAGGTTTATTAAAAAGGTTGCATGTAGAAATCAAATAGGAACAACTGAAATGTTTAGTTAGTGCCTGGATGGCGAGGATTTATTTTCTGTTTTGCTTAACTGAGTGATGCAGGGCTTCTCCCAGACACCCACGAAACATAGACAGTGCAAGCCTTTTTGTCTCAGTCCATAAGCAAACTTCCATATGTCAGCTCTCTCAGGCTGATGGCTCCTGAGTCCCAGGCCAGAGCAAAACTCTGCTCTCCTCCTGATTATTTAAACCACCTCACTGGTGGACTCTAGTGGACCGCAAAATGTGGTCAGGAACCCACCCTGCTAATATGGCTTGTAAAACCCGGACTGTATTCTACCTTAGTCCACTGCAAATGAACGCATGTGAGACGACATGTATCGTCCATTGATCACCTTGCCTCGTATAATGTTACAATAAATATATATATATATATATATATATATATAAAAGCTCCTGAAGAAGCGGTGTTCTATCCGCGAAACATGTCGAGCCACTAGTATGCAAATCCTGTAACATGCCCAGCGGTACCACACTTAAGAAATGTTAGAGCCGTTGTCTGTGTCCCATGTCTCTTTTTTACAACCTTATGGATTTTAAACTGTTATGTAATAAAACAAAAAGCCTCATGTTCCAAATTGTAGGGATGAAGGTACCCCCCCCCTTTTTTTCTTCTTCTTTAATATCAACTTTAGGCACTTTCTCAAAATATATTTTTATTTCATATTTTTTTCGAAAAAAAAATGTACATACTGTCACCAGAGCAGTGCAGTGTGACCATAGTGGACACAGTGGTCACAGATCACTAGCAGAATAAAGCCAAAAACGTTTTGGGGGCCAAATACACTCCCCCTTCATCAGGGCTTAGCAATTCTTCTTGGGCTTAAATGGACTCAGGTGAGCAGATGCCAGATACATCTGCATTATGTTTTACTACTTGGAAAGTTTCAAGAGGGAAGGTTATGCCATTGCTAGTAAATGCAGCAAAGGACTTTGCCACTGCTTGGAATACCTGTTCTCCAGCTTCCCGCTTTTTTTTTTCTAGTGGATTAGACAAGTTGTTGTGAAGGCCTATGAATTGCATGATAAAGTGCTTCTTTCCCATTAAAGCTCACTCCACAAGAGCAGTAAGTTCCTCTTGGGCCTTTTGTCATCATGCTTCTGTGATTTAGATCTGTAAGGCTGAGACCTGGTCTATTGTTCAAATATTTTTGAGTTTTACAAGGTCAAAGTGTCTGCCTATGCAGATAATAGTTTTGACCAAATACTGCATGTGGCTGTTTAATGCCTTATGTGGGCTGGTTTGGCTGTGTTGTTTTGATATGCCCACCCTCTGTCTGAACTGTTTCTGGATGTCCCAACATTGCCTAAATTATCTACAAGCTGTATCCCTCAAGACAGAAGACAAGACAGGAATTTGATTTTTATACCCCACTGTAAAATCCCTTTCTTTGAGTCCATATAGGGATGTAGCTCCCTTCCTGCATTTACTATTTTTCCTCTTTGGACAACTTGAGGGGTTATAACCGAACACCTAGTGTCCACTTCTCTTGTATGGGACAGTAAACTCTACATTGCTTAATTACGATCCCACTATGTTCCTCAATGGACTTTCATTTTTGGGTAGAGTATGGAAGGGTTAAAACCCTTACCAGTTTATTTTTTGCTGTCTAAGTTCAATAAGCTATAATAGGAAGGTGCTTTTAATAATGCTATATGGTGCCAAGCTGCACAACCAGCTTTTCTTAAAGATACTGCTAGATGCTGGCCAAAGTCAGAAATGTCATGTTCTGCTCTGCACTTTTTCTTTTAGTTGTAGGTATTATGGTGGCAAAGTAAAGTCACAGAAATAGACAGTTGCATAGACCTTGTACTAACTTCCATTTCTAAGGTATTACCTTCACTTGCTTTTTACAGCAGTTGTCCAAAGAGAATAGTTGATGAGCTGGCACGACTGGAAAAATAGTCTTCAAATATTTATTTCATTCCAAAAATTAAAAGGAACACGCAGACGCGTTTTGGCAGATATGCCTTGTTCATCGCATTTTCAACATACACATACAACATATATATACAGCCTTGGGGGTAGGGCACATCATCACCAATTGGAGAACACAGTAATTAAAACAGGATGGGAAACACATTTGCAATGGTATTCTCTTTTGGGTTGTGTCAACCTCCCCTTCAAGCTGTGAGTAAAAGTGAGAAAAATGCTAAGGATAAGTACAAGTGTGGATACAAAATCTAAAATCCATAATTACGATAAAAAAAACCTTAACGTACAAAATAACTTTTTAAAGAAGGGAATAAATCCACGTCATATTTGTGATTCATACACTGCGGACTTCTAGTAGCTAAATTTAAGATCCACCATACTTCACATTTTAATAGCTTGTGGTGAATATCCCCACCCCTAGGTGGTTCTGAACTTTTTCCAAGCCATAAAAAGTAAAGGATAGACTTGTGAATGGCTAAAAAATTATTTTTTTTCATTTTTCGGAAATTCGGAAATGAAAAAAATTCGTAATTCGGAAATGAAAAAAATTCGTAATTCGGAAATTAAAAAATTCGGAAGTCCGAAATTCGGAAATTTGCGGTAATTCTGCAATTGCGGTAATTCGGAAATTCGCGGTAATTCGGCAATTGCCGTAATTCGGAAATTCGCGGTAATTGGCCAGTTGCGGTAATTCAGAAAATCGCGGTAATTCGGCAATTGCGGTAATTCGGAAATTCGGAATTCCAGTGTGTGACTGTATATATGCATACTGTTTGTATGTGTGTGTGTGTGTGTGTGTGCATAGTAGGTGTGTATATACTGTGTGTATATTGGATGTATATTGTATGTATACTGTGTGTTTACATACAATATAAGCACAGTATATACACACCCAGTATGCACACACACATACATAATGTATGTTATATGTAGGTTATATGTGTGTCATATATGTGTGGATGATACGTGTGTGTGTGTGTGTGTGTGTATGTTTGTCATACGTATATATGTCAGTGTGTGACCTTAAGGCTTAAAGGCTTAATGGCGTTAACGGCTTAATGGCGCTAAAAGACTTAATGGCGTTGACCGGTTAATGGCGCTTAAAGGCTTAATGCCGTTAACGGCTTAATGGCGCTTAAAGGCTTAATGGCGTTAACGTCTTAATGGCGTTTAAAGGCTTAAAGCCTGAAGGCTTAAAAAATTAAAGGCTTAATGCTTAAAAAAAGTAAAGGCTTAATGCTTAAAAAAA
>BLSH010177801.1:21942-39434 GCA_018402905.1 Glandirana rugosa | reverse complement strand
TTTCCGAATTTCGGAAATAAGGAAGATCATTTGAAATAATAAGTTATTAATGTATTATTTTAACTTATTATAAATAATAATAAGCTATTATTATTTCAAATGTTCTTTGTTATTTCCAGAATTTCGGAAATTCGGAAATAAGGAAGAACATTTGAAATAATAAGTTATTAATTTATTATTTTAACGTATTATAAATTATAATGAGCTATTATTATTTCAAATGTTCTTCCTTATTTCTGACCTTTGCAGTGTGTGACTGTATATATGCATACTGTATGTATGTGTGTGTGCATACTGGGTGTGTATATACTGTGCTTATATTGTATGTAAACACACAGTATACATACAATATACATCCAATATACACACAATATATACACACCCAGTATGCACACACACACACACACACATACATACAGTATGCATATATACAGTCACACACTGCAAAAGTCGGAAATAAGGAAAAACATTTGAAATAATAATAGCTTATTATAATTTATAATAAGTAAAAATAATGAATTAATAACGTATTATTTAAAATTTTCTTCCTTATTTCCGAATTTCCGAAATTCTGAAATAAAAAAGAATATTTGAAATAATAATAAATAACTATTAAATATAGGTATTGAAATTTTCTTGAAAGTATGACTATTAGTGCTAAATTTCATATTTAAGTTCATTAACAGCCAAACTTTCAAGGAAATTCTAATACCTATAATTTAATAGTTATTAGTTAGTTATTATTTCAAATATTCTTAGTTTTTTCCAATTTTCGGATTTCCGAATTTCCGAATTTTGGATTTTTGGCTGTTCCAATTGCCGAATTTCCGAATTACCGCAATTGCGGAATTACCGCGAATTTCCGAATTAACGAAATTGCCGAATTATCTCAAATTTCCGAATTACCGCGATTCGGAAAAACGAAAATTCGGAATTCGTCCGAATTGCCGAATTTTGCAAAATTCGGTAAAAACAAAATTCGGAACAAAACGAATTGCACAAGCCAAAAGTTCTTCCTCTTTTGAAACAATAAGACGCATCAGATCAAGTGAACACTTAGATAAAATGTCATTCCATGCTGTCATAAACTCAGCCAAGTATGAAGTGGAGGGGGATTTCTTTATTCTTAACCCTCTGGACTCCTCAAAGTACCACTTAAGCCATTAGACATTCCACCAAAGTTTAATCTCTTTAATTGATAATATTTTTAGTTGTTCAAAGTGGGGGGTACACATTGATTCCTCTGTTGCAGGATTCAAATCATTTGTGGCAAATCTTCGAGCGGCGATCCATGTTGTATGGATGGTTATGTGTATGTTGTTAAATAAATCTTGGTTAAAATTCAGTAAGTTTGAGAGTAAAAAATGAGACCAGCATTTGTACAAAGTATTTAAAGTGATTGTAAAGGAAAATATTATTTTTTTAAAATGGCAAACAGTTCACACTTACCTGCTCTGTGCAATGTTTTTTTCCCAGAGCAGCCCCTATCATCCTCTTCTTGGTTCCCCCTGGAGTGCTCTGGGCCCCTCCCCCCTCCCGAGTGCCCCCATAGCAAGCTGCTTGCTATGAGAGCACTCGTGCGTGCTTGCTCCCAAGCCCAGTTCTTTGTGTCCATAAGAGGGCGAGACCTGGGAAAGCCTGAGCTCTCATGCACATTGCTGGACCAACATTGGACTTAGGTAAGTATTATGGGGGCTGAGGGGGTAGCTGCACAGTTTTAAATTTGACTGTGCAGTCCAGTAGGCACCACACATCGGGAGTCCACATTCAGTTACTAAACTGGTCTGACACAACCCTTCTCTTCCCTGTAAAACAAGACCGTATGAGGACATATGTAAGGAGGGGTGTTGTGTCTCAGGTTTGCTAGCATAGAGCACTGGAGTGAAAGAGCAGAACAAGCATCTTCAAGAAAAATGTATTTAAGGCATTTCTAAATTAAATTCAATCACAAATCATGACACACAGGCTTTTAAAGAGATAGACATTTTTTTAAGTATTCAGCTTTCTGAAAATATGTTCACCGCAAACTGAAAACCTGCTTGAAGACATGTATTTTTTCTCCCCTTGCAGGCCCAGTACTATGGTGAAATCTCCGTTGGAACCCCTCCACAGAATTTTACTGTCATTTTTGACACAGGTTCCTCTAATCTCTGGGTGCCATCCATCCACTGCTTCTTCTTTGACATCGCCTGCTGTGAGTACCAGAACAAACATTCTCCGGCACCTTTGGGTCATGTTTAGTACTGTAATTCTCTCCTAAGCAAATTCCTCTGATGCCTTCATTTATTAATGAATTATCTATTTACTGAGCTTAATCAGTGCCATCAATTGTTCTTAGGAATTTCTGCAATCTCCAGGGGCCAATTAAACCTGATCTTGCCGTAGAAATACTTAGGAGGTATTCACCTTCATATTAGTTACTCTGCATATTATTATAATCTTACAAGTCTGCAGAGAAATAGATCATCTGTAAGAGCCACAGGGGCCACTTCATAGAGCCAGCGCAGGCTTCAGTCAGGAACTTGGCCTTGCATCTCTCCCTGTCTGATCTATGATTGTTTAGATATATTAATCAGATACTATCCAGAGGTTCATTTAAATTCCATTTCAATGGTGCAGCCTCTGCAAAAAAAAAAAAAATTGAAGGAAACTCAGGATATCAAAGCATGTATAATCCTTTAGCACTTTGTTTTAAATTCTCCTTAGTAAGCTCTATAATAAAAATTCCATTAGGAGTCAGAAATGATATTGCTTCTTTCAGGGGAAACTTGTAGGTTTAACTAACCTGTTTTTTTCACCTGGCCTTAAGGACAGGTGTATGATAAAGGGCTCCAGAAATCCCTATCCCACCCTAATCAAAAAGCTAAACACGCTCCAAGACGTTAGATGCATTGAGATCTCAGGGCTGTAGTGCAGTCTACATAAAATTGATTTTTATAATCTGCGCTGACACCAGCAATAAAGTATAATGGGTCATCTACAGAACCATTATAATTCACTTACACCTTCATTGCAATTGACCCATAGAATAGTCTTAAAAGCCTACAGGCCTTACATATGTAAAGTATACCTAAAGCCTCCTTTTTTGAGAGTGTAGAAAAAAGTTTAAACCTTTTGAGTTAAAACCTTTCAGGTTTTTGCCATCTGTGTCAGTAAATTTGTCTTTACTTCCTGTCCTTTAGACAGAACAGAAAGTGAGAGGAAAATTCTCCAAAGTAAGAGAAATCCCCTTTTAGACAGCAGTCATTGAAAATGTGCCTGCTCGTTCTGGCAATAACTCAAAATTTTGGATTTTCTTTTAATCCCATTTCCTATGACAATGTTCAGCAGGACAAGTTGAGAAGGTGGATGCCTAAAGCTGGCTATACATGGAGCGAAATTTGGACGGCTCAGCAGGAAACGGCCAGATTTCCATCCATTGCACTGTAGTTGCACTACTGATTGACTTCTGCACAACGGCCCTGTTGGATTTCTTTTTTGTACATCACGGGACACAGAGCAGGCTATATAATCATTACTTATTGGGTATGCACCACCTATACAGTATCTCAAAAGTGAGTATACCACTCACATTTTTGTAAATATTTTATTATACCTTTTCATGTGACAACACTGAAGAAATGATACTTTGCTACAATGTAATGTAGTGAGTGTACAGTTGGAATAACATTGCAAATTTGCTATACAAAAAACTCAACATAAGACCCTTAATGTCTAAACCAATGGCAACAAAAGTGAGTACACCCCTAAGTAAAAATGTCTAAATTGGGCCCAATGTGTCAATATTTTGCGTGGCCATCCATTATTTTCCAGCCCTGCCTTAACCCTTTTGGGCATGGAGTTCACCAGAGCTCACAGGTTGCCACTGGGGTCCTCTTACACTCCTCCATGATGACATCACGGAGCTGGTGGATGTTAGAGACCTTGCGCTCCTCCACCTTTCATTTGAGGATGCCCCATAGATGCCTAATAGGGTTTAGGTCTGGAGACATGTTTGGCCAGTCCATCACCTTTACCCCCAGCTTCTTTAGCAAGGCAGTGGCCGTCTTGGAGGTGTGTTTGGGGTCATTATCATGTTGGAATATTGCCCTGCGGCCCCGTCTCCAAAGGAAAGAGATCATGCTCTGCTTCAGTATGTCACAGTACATGTTGGCATTCAAGGTTCGCTCAATGAACTGTGTGCCGCCAGTGCCGGCAGCACTTGTGCAGCCCCAGACCATGACACTCCCAGCACCATGCTTGACTGTAGGCAAGACACAATTGTCCTTGTACTCCTCACTTGGATGCCACCACACACACTTGACACCATCTGAACCAAATAAGTTTATCGGGGTCTCATCAGACCACAGGACATGGTTCCAGTAATCCATATCCTTAGTCTGCTTTCTTCAGCAAACCGTGGGCTTTCTTGTGCATCATCTTTAGAAAAGGCTTCCTTCTGGGACAACAGCCATGCAGACCAATTTGATGCCGTGTGTGACGTATGGTCTGAGCACTGACAGGTTGAGACCCACCCTCCCCCCTTCAACCTCTGCAGCAATGCTGGCAGCACTCATACGTCTATTTTCCAAAGTCAACCTCTGGATATGACGCTGCACTCAGCTTCTATGGTCGACCATTTTTTCAGATCCTCAGAGAGCTCTTTGCCATGAGGTGCCATGTTGAACTTCCAGTGACCAGTATAAGATGAGAGCGATAACACCAAATTTAACACACCTGCTCCCCATTCACACCTGAGACCTTGTAACACTAACAAGTCACATGACACCGGGGAGGGAAAATGGCTAATTGGGCTCAATTTTTCACTCAGGGGTGTACTCACTTTTGTTGCCAGCGGTTTAGACATTAATGACCGTGTGTTGAGTTATTTTGAGGAGACAACAAATTTACACTGTTATACAAGCTGTACACTCACTACTTTACATTGTAGCAAATTGTTATTTCTTCAGTGTTGTCACATGAAAAGATATAATACATTTTTTACAAAAGTGTGAGGGGTATACTCACTGTTGTGAGATACTGTAGGTGAATGGACACTGGTAGAATAAACAAGACAGGAAGTCCCCCTCTATATAACCCCTCACATACAGGAAGTAGATCAGAGGGAGGGTGCGTATGCTGCCATGTACTGGTGTCAGGAAAGGAAAATGACGGTAAGTATTTGATACAATTTTACATTTTCCTGACGCCAACATGGCAGCATACATATGATAAATAATAAGCTTTTGAGAGGGAGGGATTAATGCTGCAAACTTAATTTTATTTGAAAGTCGACATAGAAGCCTGAATAGCCTTCCTCTCGAACTCTACTGTCGTGAGGGCTGCTGGGTCCACCCTGTAGTGTTTTAGGAATGTATGGTGTGAAGACCAGTTAGCCACTTTGCAAACAGTCTCTAGAGACACTCCTGCCCACGCCGCCCAAGAAGAAGCCATCGCCCTGGTAGAGTGAGCTTTAACTGCCTCCAGAGGCTCCTTCCCGGCCGCTCTATTTGCTCGCTGAATCATCTTTACAATCCAGGATGAAATGGTTATGGCAGAGACTTCTTTACCCTTAAGACTCCAGGTGGGAATGATGAAAAGTCTGTCCGATTTTCTGAAAGGAGAAGTGGTCTGTAGATAATTCTTGAGGACTTTAGGAATGTCCAACTCCTGTAGATCAGTATCTCCTGGAAAGGCCGGGAGCACCCATTCACTAGAAAGATGAAGCACTGATGCTACTTTGGGGACAAAGTGGTCCAATGACCTCAGCACAACTCTGTCTGGAAAAAATATGGCCTAAGGCTCTGCTGCTCCCAGCGCTTGGAGCTCTGACACCCTTCCGCCCGAAGTTATGGCAATCAGGAAAGCCGCCTTTAGGGTGATATCCTATATTGAACAGTCCGTTGTTGGTGCGCAAGGAAGGTTTGCCAGAAAGCTGAGGACCACTGCCAAGTCCCACTAAGGGAACTTTTTCTTCTTGGGAGGCCGTAGCCTCAGTACTGCCCTTATTAAGTGTTCCACAAGCAGGTTCGTTGCCCATTTCTTCTGGGTAAAGGCAGAGATGACTGAAATCTGTACCTTAAGAGAACTAAGGCTAAGTCCTAAATCTAATCCGGACTGCAGAAAGGAGAGAACTTGAGACACATCTGGGTCTTTAGGGTTAAACAGATGACCCACTGCAAAGCTTGTGAATCTTTGCCATACTCTGGAGTATATGGCATTGGTTGATCATTTCCTGGAACTTTGTAAGGTTCTAATCGCCTCTGGGGAGGCGAGATGAGGAGATGAGGAGTTATTGGTAGAGTGATTAGAGGACACATACTGGGATCTATCGCTAGACAAATCCATGGCCTGTGGGGCCAATAGGGCAGTATAGCGATGACTGTCAGATCTTCTGCCAATAGCCTCCTTAGGAATTTTAGGATCAATGGTACTGGATGGAAGGCATAGGCCAACTGCGCTCTCCAAGGGTGGGTCAGAGCATCTGTTCCCTTGGCCACTGGGTGAGGGTAGCGAGAGAGGAATCGATCCACCTTGTGGTTGGCTGGTGAGGCAAAGAAATCTAGCTGTGGATATCCCCAATTATGAATGATCTGGTTGAATACTTCGGGGTGCAGAGCCCATTCATTGGGGTCTTGGAACTGCCTAGACAGGCGATCTGCTTCCCAGTTCTGGCGGCCCAGGAGATGTATGATCCTCAGATCTGGGAGGTATTGTTGAGCCAAAGTCATAATTGGTTCCACATCTCTCAAGAGGGATTGACTGTGTGTCCCGCCCTGACTCTGTATGTAGAATACCGCCGCCGCGTTGTCCAGATGGAGCAGGACTGGGTGACCCCCGTATGAAAGGCAGTAAGTAGGTTGGCTAGTGCCATGAATGCTGCTCAGAGCTCCAGTATGTTGGAGACTAGGCCCTGGATGGGGAATTCCCATCTGCCCTGGACCTTGTAATGTTCGCAGGTGCGCCCCGTCCTGCCGCACTGGCGTCTGTGGTAACAGTGATCCAAAGTTGTGGACCTAATGGCCGATGTTGTGTAAGCGTCATTTGTCGTGTCTACCACCAAAGACTCTGGTGCATCCTGCTGGTGATTTTGATTGGTTGGACTAGGCGTGCCTTCCTCCATTGTTTCAAGAAGCCCTGCTGAAAAATCCTGAGTCTCCAATGAGCCCAGGCAATCATGGGGATACATGAGGCCATTGTCCCCTGCAAACTCATGCACTGGGATGCTGACATCACTGGAGCCGCCAATGCCTGCTGGATTTTCTCCCTGATTTTAGGGAGCTTGTGGGGAGGCAGAGAGACTGTAGCTGCCTGAGTGTTAAACTGGGCTCCCAGTTAGATCATATTCTGCATAGGTTCCAGCTGGCTCTTCTGAAAGTTGACTATCCAGCCAAACATTTGAAGGGTAGATAGTAGGAGCTCCTTCTGACTCCGCAAAACATCCTGGTCTTGAGCTAGGAGGATGACATTGTCCAAAAAATGATGGACCCTGAGCCCCTTCTCTTAGTGGTGCCAGGACCGCAATCAGGACTTTGGTGAAGGTCTGAGGGCAGGTGGATAGGCCAAAAGGAAGGCAGACAAACTGGTAATGCTCATCCCCCAAGCCGAACCTGAGAAACTGCTGATATGACTACTGAACTGGGACATGCAGATAGGCATCCTGCAAGTCTACCGAAATCATCCAGTCTCCTGGCTGGATTACCTGAATGATGGTGTGGAGAGACTCCATTTTGAACTTCTCCAGTTTGATAAACTGGTTGAGTCTCTTGAGATCGATTACTGACCTGAAACCCCCTGTTTTCTTCTGGACCAGAAAGAGAGGCGAGTAAAAGCCTGTCAATTTTTGACAATCTGGTACTGGTATGATTGCCCCTTGGAGTTGCAGGACGTTGATGTACTCTCGAAGGGCAGCAAGTTTCAGGGGGGACTGTGTTGTCTTGGTGGGGGTGAAGGAACATGCTGGGGGTTGTCGATTGAACTGCCAAAAGTGGCCTTGTGCCACTGTGGCCTGAACCCACTGATCTTGGCAGTGGGTCTGCCAGACTTGGACAAACCTGAGCAACCTGGCCCCAACCGCCCCTCCCGGGGGGCTTGACATCACATCAAAAAGGCTTCTGGGTACCCGACAGAGCTGCAGGGGCCTTAGTCTTCTGTGACTTAAGGAAGATTGATTGCGTTCCCCTCCAGGCTCTTCTTGAGTCTTTGGATGGGCGAAAACCACCAAACTCTATTTGGTGCTCCACAAGATGGTCTGCCCCTCTGGTGCCTTGATTGCTGACTCTGGAGATAGCAGTTTCCAGTTTTTTCCCAAAAAGTGCCTTACCATCGAAGGGCAGCTTGCAGCAGTTTTGCTTTGAGGAGGGGTCGGCCTTTAGCCACAAGGCCCTTTTTGCTGTAACTGCCCTGAGCATGGCCCTGGAAGACCAGCGAATGACATCTATTGTTGCCTCTCTGACAAAGTCTGCTGAGAGCTTTATTTCATCTAGTGCCCTGCTGACCTTTTCCTTTAGGCAGCTGATTTTTTACTGTGCATTCCAGGTTTTGTACCCATACTCTCATAGCACTTGCCACAGATGTCAGTGCTATGGCTGGCCTACAGGTCCCACCTGCTGTGAGATTTTTTCAAGTCCGTATCAATGCACCTGTCTAGGACGTCCCAAAAGGAAGAGGCATCTTCCGTTGGAAGTGTCACATTCCTGACCAGTCGGGTTACAGCTGCATCGACCGTTGATGGGTTAGACAGAGAAGCTGTGTCCTCCTCCTCTTTGAGTGGGTACAGTTTCTGCAGCCTATTGGTTGACAAGGTTTTTCTCTCTTCCTTCTCCTATTCCTCCTGAAACAGTCCCTTTTATCTCTGACATAAGAGGAAAGGTGGAGACCTGCTTCTTTAGATGGGGGTAGTAGGTCTTTTCCTTTTTTGCAGATGGTTCCGGATCCTCCCACTCGATCACAGCTTTTATTGCTTTGATAAAAGGTTGCACCAGCGTAAATTCAAAGCCAGAGCCTTCCTGATCTTCTCCTGTGGATGAGGCTGTATATTCTTCCTCTGCCTGGAGGGCTGGCTGTACTGCTGGGCCTGGGGAGTTGACTTGTCTATCCCTCTGGGCCGGTGTGACCCCTGAGGTGCCTAGGACCTCTCTGGACAGGGAGGATTGCATGGCTGGATTCAACCCTGAAGCAGAGCCCATCTCCTTTTATGTCCACCTCTGGTTGTCCCAGATGACCTGAGAATTCTGCCAGGGAATCAAGGACTATGTGTGTGAGTAAGGTTGAACCTGCTGGCTTTTGTACTCCTGGTCTCTGGCAAGCTGTCTAAAGCAGCTGTGACAAACTAACTTCCCCAACTTTGGATCTTGTCCGCATGAACAACATTTGCCTTTTGGGCGTTGAGCCCTTGGGGGAGAGGCAGTGTGCTTTCTCTTAGGCGTGACTTGCAGTCCTTGTACTAGGATATGCCAGGACTGGAGGTATCGCTTTCTGCCCGGGAAGCATCTCAATGGTACTGAGAAGACTTTGACCTTCCTGAGTGGGAGCGCGAGCAGTTGGGGCTGCTATAGACAAGAAGGCACGCTCATCAGGGCACTGTGCACTCTTTTCTCCCGCATCTTCTTAGTTACCCAATGTTGGCTCTTACCTGATATGGCGGTGGTCTTGATAATGTGGCAGTAGGCTCATGCTGACTGGAGAACCGAAAGGTGCAAGGGGACTGCATGGTAAGAAAGAAGAGTACACAAGTAATGTAGTCAATGACACAGAAGAGCCCCCAAAGAAATTACCTCCATATCCCTGGACCTTGTCCCTCTTACCATATTACTTCTTTCCCCACCCCTTTTTTTTAAAATATGATTATATATATTTTTTTACCCTTTTTTCTTTTTTTTTCACTCTTTTTCATTCGTAGTGGCCAAATCGCGTTCGGAAGGCCGTCTTCCACTCATCCCCATCTCTGATACGGATGAGGTTGTAGGCCCCACTCAAGTCCAACTTGGAGAAGATCATGGCAGAACCGAGTCTTTGGAATAACTCCAGGACTAGGGGCAAGGGATAGCGGTTCTTAACTGTGATCTTATTGAGGTCCCGGTAATCGATACAGGGTCTTAAAGTCTTATCCTTCTTTTCAACAAAGAAGATCCCAGCCCCAGCAGGAGAAGTAGAGGGTTGGATGAACCCTTTCTTCAGGTTATCATCCAGGTATGCCTTGAGGGCTGAAAGCTCCAATTCAGAAAGAGGGTAAATTCGGCTGAACGGCACCTCTGCCCCTGGTAGCAACTCGATAGGGCAATCGTACGGCCGGTGTGGTGGCAGGGTATCCGCTCTCTTCCTGCTGAAGACATCCAGGAATTCATGGTATTCCGTGGAGACTGCCTGATGAGTCTCCCTATCTGGATCAGGATCCGAGCAAGGCATTGTGAGGGCGAGATCCAGAGGCTGTGGGAAGCAGTGGTGACGGCAGTAAGAAGATGTGAATTGCACATAACCAGTGACCCAGTTGATTTGTGGGCAGTGTGCCCGGAGCCAAGGGAGACCCAGGATGACAGGAAAAAGCGGGGACGCAATGGCGTCCAGTATAAGTAGTTCCGAGTGACCATCTGATATGTGGGCAGGAATTGGGGCCGTCTCCTGGGTCACGGTGCCCGATTTAATGGTAGACCCGTCGGCCAGGTGGATGGTCATCTGGTGGGCTTTGGGTCTCAGGGGAACCTGGTGCTGGGCTGTGAAGTTCAGGTCCACAAAGCAACTGCAGGCCCCAGAGTCTATAATCGCCCAGACTGGTATGTCTCCACTGGGCAGCTGCAGAAAGACAGAAAGTCCCAGGTGGGTCTTGTGACTGGGCAGAGACAGGATCTCTCCCTTATTGGGGTAGGGACCCCGAACCCGCTTGGCTGGGCAGAACGTACCATGTGTCCAGGAGCCCCACAGTAAAGGCACAGTTCATGGTTCCTGCGCCTTAGTCTCTCCTCTGGAGTGAGGACCGGACGTGGGGAGGTGATCAGCCATTCAGAGCGACGTTCCCTTATACGACGGTCGATCTGGATGGCCAGATCAATCAGAGCATCCAAAGTCGGGGGAACATCGACACAAGCTAACTCATCTTTGAGTGGCTCGGACAAGCCCAACCGGAACTGGAAGCAAAGGGCAGCGGGGTTCCAGGCAGTGTCAGCACTCCAGCGCCGGAATTCAGCCACATAATCATCTGCCGTGCGGCGGCCCTGCTGTAGCACATGGAGCGTGGCTTCTGCTGTGGCGGTTTGGTGCGGGTCCTCATATAGATGCGCCATGGCGCAAAAAAACCGTGCAAGAGTGGTGGTGTCGTCTCTTCTGTTCAAGAAGCTGATGAGCCCAGGTTTGGGGCTCATCCCGGAGAAGTGAGATGACCAGTCCCACTTTGGTGGCTTCTTGGGAGAAGGTGCGGGGTTGCAAGGAGAAGTAAAGTTCACATGCGATGCGAAACGCATTTCGCATCGCATCAAATTTCTTACGGTCCCCAGCCAACCGTTCAGGTAGCGGTACCTCGGGCTTTGTAGGCAGAGTGATGAAGGTGTGATCGGGAGGTGGGTCGGTACCAAGTGCCGGGGGTGCAGCGAGCTCCAGAATGCGACCTTCCAGCCGCACATAGTCATTTTGAAAGGCCTTCACCGCCCGAGTAAGGCCGGCCAGTTGTATGCAAAGTTCATTCGTTGGGGAGGGCCCCTGCGCAGACTCTGACATGGCTGTCTGATACTGTCATATACCTGGTGGAAGAGTCTGGCTTATGCAACGGGCAACCTCCCTTACGACCCTGACTCGGGAACCCCTGGTAGAGTAGACAGGTGGCTCAGGAGTGTAGGATGGCACGAGAGTCGGACTGGGTCACTGGTGTAGGTAGGAAGTCCGTTGGTGCACTCGTGCACTAGTAGCGTGGTCGTACAGGCTGGGTCGTGAACCGGGATGGCGGTGCGGTACAAGAGGAGCAGGCAGGTGGGTAGTCGGGTCCAAGCAGGGTCGTCAAAAGGCGGGCAGCAAAGGTATCGGAGGATCAGGCAGGAGAATGGTCGTAGGCAAGCCGGGGGTTGGTGCAGGTGGAAATCAACAAGGTCACGCAGGCCGGGTCACAGGAACAGATAATCAGGTACAGGTAGCTCAGGAAACACACACTATATGCTGTAGATCAGACAGCACTTGCTACAGGAAGCAGGAAGTTCAAATAGAGCTGCTCCTCTAGGAGCTAGAGGAAACAGCAATCAAATGCAATTAACCCTCAGCACAGTCTTCTAACAGAGTCTCTGCAATCTGCCAGGCAAAAGTTAACGGGGCCCCATCCCCTATGTCAAAGAAGGTATAATCCAGCTCCCCAAGGGGGGAAGGCAAGGCCTCTACCAGGCAGTTGGGCAAATTAGGGCCGTTTGCAGAAACAAAGGCATCTTTGTGAAACATAAGGGGTAAGGTTAAAATCTGTAACAGGAGTTAGAGAAAACAGCCAAAAAGAAGAGCTGGCTGTATACACCTTCATCCTGATCCCAGGTAACTTTAAGGGTTAGCATCCAACCAGTTGCACGCTTCCCCTTTTTCTCTCAACCACTTCCACATATCAGTGAAAGAGCGCTGTCTTCTCTGGTTTTCTGCCGAAAAATCAGGGAACATCATAACTTTGCATTATCATAGCGTAATTCAGGATGTTTCCTGGCTTCTGCCAATATCATCTCTGTTATTCAGAAATTGCACCAGGAAGGGCCTAGGAGGCGCACCACGGGGGGCGATTACCAGTGGGGATCCAATGGGCTCGCTCCACAACATATGTTGGAGGGAGATTTCCAGAGCCAGTAACTGTTTAACCACTTCAGCCCCGGAAGGATTTCACCCTTTAGGACCAGAGCACTTTTTGCCGATTTATATTCTTCATATTTTTGGTAAAAAAAAATCACAATAGGCTTTTATTGATTGGTTTGCGCAAAAGTTGCCGCGTTTACGAATGATTTCTGGGGTTTTTACTTTTTTTTACTAGTAATGGCATCGATCTGCGATTTTTAGCGGTACTGCAATATTGCAACGGACATGTCGGACCATTTTGACACTTTTTTGGGACCATTGGCATTTATACAGCGATCAGTGCCATAAAAATGCATTGATTACTGTGTAAATTCCATTGGCAGTGAAGGGGTTAACCTGGAGGGGGCGCTCTAAGGGTTAACTGTGTTCCCTCAGTGTGTTCTAACTGTATAGGGGCTGGGCTGGCAGGGGGAGGGGAGTGATCAGGGCTTCCATATACAGGAATCCTGTGATCACAGCCCTTCCCCCTCTGTCAGAACGGAGATCCATGTTTACATACACGAACCTCTGTTCTCTCACTGCCGGGGGCCATCGTGGGTAGCCGGCGGAGATCGAGTCTGCCCTACCTGCTCCCTGGCCCCCCCCAGGAACACAACGAGCATGCCTCCAGCGGCACGCGCATGCTCACAATACTAGTTATCGCAACCGCCGTCAGGTGGGCGGTCGGCAAGTGGTTAAAGAACTGTTTGGCGAATGCAGTGGTCTTAGAACCTTCAGCTCCCTCAGGTAGCCCCACCACCCTCACATTGTTTCTCCTCTGTTGATCCTCTGCATCATCCGCCCTGTGCTGCAATGCCCCCACCATATCTTGCAGTTCGGATAGCTGGGCTGTATGAGAGGTGGTGGAGTCCTCCACTTCGGAAATATGACCCTCCACAGTCGACAGTCGGCCCTCATTTTATCAAGGTCATGGCGGATAAGCGTGCACTCCGATGCCAGGTGGTTAATTCTAACCGTTAATGTCACCCTACTAGCATCAATAGCCTCTAAAATAGGCTTGATGATCATCTCTGCATCAGCTTCAGGGGTAGAAAGGGGTACAGGTCTGACAGGAGGGTCCCTGCCGGAGCCGCAGGCGACTCCATCCCCGCGGTGTGCAGCGGAGAGTAAGGAGAAGCCACAGGTTCTGACAAAATGGTGGCAAAACCCAAGTCCTTGCCCCGTGTGGTGCGCTGAGGCCGTGGCTTGCCCTTAGCTTTGGAAGTCATGGAAGATGTCACCGCAGCATCGGAAAAAGTTGGAGAGCAGCTGCGGAGCGTTAACAGGGCCTATGGTGCCCTGAAAACAGAATATTTCACATGAGATTTGCGGAGATCACCAGAAGCACATCCTTCCTCCCTCACATCCCAGCCACGCACCCAACATATATTACTCTTATGCCCATTTTATTATGCCAGTTTTGTTTTTTTTGTTTTTTTCTTACTATTGGATTAACTAGAAGGACTTGTGTCTTTTTTTTTCTACCTGACTATGTGAAGGTGACACTGTTGAAGACTTAGCATACCTGGAAAATTGTCTTATTCAGTAAGCTAGTAAAAGAGCCATTATAACATGCAGCATGCAATACCCCTTAGCAACCAACCAGCTATCACCTTTAGTCATGTGGAATGCTGATGGGTTAACGCACTTAATTTATACTGAAAAAGCCTTGTTAATGTTTATCATATTGGGATGTTTGTGTTTTTCTGTTGCATGTCTTAGGGTTTCACAAAAAATACAATTCTGGGGCATCCAGCACCTTTAAAAAGAACGGGACTGCGTTCTCAATTCACTATGGAACCGGGAGTCTTGAAGGATACTTAAGCCAAGATACAGTCACTGTAAGTTCACACTCGTGTCTGTAAAAAGATATTGTGCAATAAATTCTTTTTACTTTGTACCAAACTGTGAAGGAATTTCTATGTAAAAGCCCTACCCATTTTAATAGAAGCCAAGATACACAAAAAATCTCAGGTTTTAGGTTCAGTATGTCTGGGAACATCCCACAATCAAGCTTCTGAACTGGTGAACAACTCAAATAACACCCACAACACACCCACAGTTAAACACTTTCTGTGCAATAGAAATGTAAATGGCTTAACTATTGCTATGATTTCTCCAGTAAACCTGTCACAATAGGAATATTTAAACTATGTTATGATGATCCCCTAGCTTCAATAGCTTGAGTCACTGTCCCGGAAATAATTTGTAGATCAGGAGACCTGTTTTCCCTCTAGCTTCGTTGGATGTATTCTTAGTCCAGGGCAGTAACCCAGCATGTATCAAAGCCCAAGGGATTAGCATGCCAGCCTGGCATCTGTATTTTATAAAGCAGGGCAGCAATGGCAATAAGTATTTCTCTTGACAGATTTATTTTAACCCTTTATTGCTTGGAGGTCATTGAAGCTTAGATTCCCTTAGATTTAACAGTTTCAGTATACATTGCTTAACTTGACCATAGCCCTCTGACTTGCCTACCTAAATAACTTTTACATTGTTGTTTAAGAACATATACAGCTATTACTCTGTACACTGTCTAAATTTCAACTTTACACACATCTTTAATTATAAGGAACAAATGGACAAACATGTGAAAATGCATTGTAGTTATTTTACAATTAACAGTTTTTCTTTTTTTTATGCCTCATGCACATGTCCATACAGGCAGATGGTGTGCGTTGGGAGCATATGTCAGTGCACATGTGGGGGCATTATGCATATAACCACTGTGGCAGAGCATTGCCCTGCCAGGATCTAGATGGAAGGGATGACCCAGGATTCCCAACCTGACAGGTTAAGGGGCTCCAGGGGCTTTGCGCATGTGGGAGGAAATTGTTTTTTCAGTTTCCTCATTTCTTAAAAAAGTCAGTTTTGGGACCTGGAGTCCAGGGATTTCGTAGCGCTATAGGTGGGATGAAATCCTCAGTCCTGGGTCCGGGTTTTGTGACCTACCAGGACACTGATTATCGAGGCGGGTGGGGGCCTGATAAGAGAGACAGGACCAGGGTTCTGAGTCACACACTGGGAGACAGATCAAGAGAGGGAGACAGGCGGTCTCCAGGGGTCTAAGGCTGCAGGAGGCAGTCTGGTCAACCACATCTGTGAGGAGGCAGAGGTGACCCGTGATCACACAGTGGCTGATCGCTTATCAACTAGGAGGGCTGACTACAGTTGTTAGCCAGGTGGGCTATCTATCCTTTATCAGCCAGGATGGCTGGATATCATTTGTAAGCCAGGCTGGCTAGATATCATTTGTAAGCCAGGACGGCTGAATATCATTTATGCCAGTAGCAGGAGGCTGAAGTATACAACAGTGTTGGAACCCCCTGCGAGGGAAGATTACTGTTTGACTTTTGGACTTTCTATAAATAAACGTGGGCTGTCATGCCCTCAAACAGAGATCTTGGCTGGCATTAACTCACTACAAATGCATCTACCATGAGAGCTAAACACCCCCATGCCACACCACATACAGCCACATGTTCTTATTCATCTCAATGGGAGACTGTATGCGCCAGCAGCGTGCCCTGGGAGAGTCATCAAAAAGGGTCTGCATGCTGTATGGGCCCTGTTCAGAAGTGTGCATGAACCTTAAAGTGGAACTATAGCCACAATAAAAAAAGTACATAAAATGTTATGCAATCTGCCACTAAGCATGACCACTGCCCACCAACAGTGATCTGTTGGTCGTGAGCACTGCAGTCTGTGTCCTTAAATGATAAAGGTGATCACAAGTGTCTGCTGTGCATTCAGGCTTCAAGCTCAATGTCTGCCCCTCCCTTTCCTCATACAGAGGGCTAGTTTTGGATACAGTACTATAAGAGATACTAGATCTCCTGTTATTAATATCCAGTATTGTGAATGACTGTTTTCTTGATTAAGTTGGCTTCGATGAGGGTGCTCAAATGGGCCACAGTATCCTCAACAAAAGGGGGTTCATGTGAGAAGTCCAAATATGTAAAAAAAAAAAAAAAAATAGTCAAGACACCACGCCAATAGTCATAGGGTCCAGAATTATTTTTAATTAGTTAACATTAGAATAGAATTAAACATCCAACACACTTTCGGGGGTTCAGGCATGGCCACTTTATTAGCTTGCATACAGTGTGACTACTTATCGATACTGGCATTACACATGACACAGCTATACGCTTGTCTTCCTGTTTTTTGTACATATTTTTATTGCTGTCTGTGCCTCAACTGGAAAAGATTTACCCTCTCTGTTTTTCCTGTTGACTGCTGAAGCCAGGACAGAAAAACATTTGGGAAATCCCACAATTTACAGTTGTCACTAGAGTTGAGCGAACACCTGGACGTTCGGGTTCTGCTGGTCCGTCCGAACTTCGGGACAAAGTCCGGGTCCGGGTCCGGACGGAACCCGAACGATCGCACGGACTGTTGACATTTAACACCCTAAAGGGTTTACAAAAAGACAGGACCGAAGTCGTCAGTTGTCCTTTTTGTCTCTCCCATTTAGAAAAGGTCAACTCCGTGTCTGTCGTTATTTTTATACATGTTTTTTGTCCTTCTGTTCGCATATCGACACAGTACACATTACGGTCATAGCTATTCATCAGTGTGACATACGTTCGATTATTTCACCGGTACGGACTTGGGGGCTTTCACACAACCTACAAATTAAGATAAGATTACAATTGATTAATTTTTATTAAGACCTGGGATACTGATAACCGCACCACAGAACTGATAAAAAAAAAAAAAAAAAT
>BLSH010177801.1:0-13456 GCA_018402905.1 Glandirana rugosa | reverse complement strand
ATGGGTACTCCCGGCTTATTTATACTTTTTTGACACAGTTTGAAGATGATTTTAGAACAGTTCTATGGCCTCTAATGTTAATTAATACTTTTCAGACCCATTTTGAAGATGATCTCCATTTTTGCATTTTTTAAGTTTTTATTTTTTTAAAAATATTTAAAGTTATTTCCCTGTCCCCATTTCTTTGTAGGTCACTTGTCCCACCCTTACCCACATTTCCTTCCTTTTGCAGACCTCTAGGACCTTCCAGGACTATTTTACAACACTTTTTGTACCTAAAAGTCCGGGTCTCCATTGATTTCAATGGGGTTCGGGGTTCGGGACAAAGTTCGGGTTCTGTCCGGACCCGGACCCGGACTTTGTCCCGAAGTTCTGCAGAACCAGCAGAACCCGGACTTCTAGAAGTTCGCTCAACTCTAATTACAAGTGCAATATTCAGCACGCTGACAGCCTATACAGGGTACGGGCAGAGAGGTGGAGGAATAGTTTGCAGGAGCCTAGCATTGCACCCGCCATTCACTAATCGTGGGTACAATGCTTTGCAAGCTCCTGTAAAAATAAACAAATAAATACACGTATTTTTTTAAATGTGAACCTAGCCTTTAAAGATTAATTGTACACTCCTTTTTTTTTTCATATACTAGTTGTGATCCTGTTGTGTCTGGTCTATATTATATAATTTTTTTGTCTACTTAATTATTTTTTTTAAATGACCTTACTCCAACTGATTTTGCATCGGTGTTGATGATGTGCTCCTCCACACTGGCAGCTGTAGTATGGTTGTGGACATCCCTTCTTTTGACCTGCATGCCTACCAGCAAATTGCATATCCCAGTTTCACTCAAGCATGCTTTAGCAGACCAGTAATCCAGACATAGTCAGGTGCATATCGGACAACTTCTGCCACACAACTGGTACCACAGGTAATGCTGTGGCCCAGTCAGGTGGCGGTCTAACCCACAGAGGATTTTGCTGCCAGGGCAGTTGAAATATAGCAAGAAAAAAAAGGTGAGACTTCTCACCTCTTCCTTCATGTACCCTGGATTCATTGTAAGGGTTTTCCAAAAGGGTGCTATTGGTTTAAAAAAAAAAACTCAGGCACAAGGACAGAGAACTCACTCTTAAGCATGCATTGTGTAGAACCATTTACTAGCACCTGTTCTCCAACTCTTTTTGCAAGAAAAAATAATGTTCCATACATTTTTGGGCTTTTGACAGACAATTAGTTATCAGACACCATCACCATCTCTGTAGGTTTTAGACAACACACTGTCCATGACACAAATCACCTCTATCAGGAACTGAACCTTTTCACTAGCAATAGTCAGAAAATATAAATTAATAAAATTCAATGTATAGGTAGCACTGCAGCTTGCAAAAACCAGTAAACATACCCTGATAGTTTGTGAGTTTACTGGTGTATTTTGTCCAAACTGGAGCTTTATTTGCAGCATTGAAGACCTCTGTGGCACAGCACTGGTCTCTGTGGCAAATGCTAGTTTCCCATAATTAAATAAAGATGGATATTTTCTTCCAAGGCCGAGGTGGTGAAAATTACAATGGTCGGCTGCCTGTCATGCATTATTAATTTTAATCATTATGCTACATGATATGCTTTAGCAGCTTCAGAATAAAACACGGTTTGAAACCTTGTTTTTTAGCCAAGAAGCTATTTAGAATAAACACTGGTGAAGAAATGTTGTTTATTGAGCAAACTAGGAGGGGACATTTCACTCTTCACTGCATAATTCACTAGAAAGATTGGCTAGATTAGCCAGGATTGAGGAGGTTTTTTTTGGAGGGAGAATTTAGCTTGCCTTATGTCGAATGTGACATAGGGCATGAAGCAAAGCATCATGGCTGTAGTATGTGTACAATCCTGTCCAGTCGCCATAAGATTGAGGGGGCGGATGGTTGGGAGGCGGTAATGAGGTTCAAGCACTTTTTTGACCACCCCCCAGCCACCCGTGTGAACAAGCCCTAAGTTATTTTGTGTAGGTAACAGGCCAGCTCTCTTATTGAAAATCAATATTCCTGTTTTGTAGATATTGGAGAGTCATATCTCTAAGGGACTCTATTGGTGAGATTTTTGTGCTTGAGTCACTGAGTCGGCACACCTACTGAGGCTATGAGGGTTTCCGCTCTACCTGTTGAACTTAAATTCATTTTTTATTATGATAAATGCAGAAGGAGGAGCTGAAGCAAACAAAGGTGGGTAGAAACACCAAAAACTATTTACAGGTAACGGTAAAGAGTCAGGAATAAGGACAGGGAGATCTTACAGTTGGAGAATCCAAAATATATAAGAAGTCATTGCCTGGCTCAGCCTACTAGGCTCCACCTGTAACTGAAATATTACCTTGGGTGGTCTCATGTATATATCTACACATAAACATAAATGTGTGCAAAACATTTAGGCCTCATGCACACAGGGCATTTTTACAGCCACTTTTACCAGTCAGATTTTTTTTTTTTTTTGCAGCTTAAAATCGCATGTCCATGTTATTCTATGTGTCCATACACACATAGGCTTTTAGGAGTTGTAAGTGGCATAGGCATTTTCAAGCTGCAAATAAAGCCCCAGGGCCAGCGTGTTCTGAAGACCGGCGTTACAGCTGTTCAACTATCTGACGCGGCTAAACGAATACAGTGCTAAGCCATGTCAAGTGTTTTCCTTTTTACTTATGGCATGCAACTTGTGTTTTGAGGGGGAATCCCATGCCAAAATAAAAAATAAATGTTGTGGGGTCCCCACCCAAGACCATACCAGATCCTTCAGTCTGGTATGGATTTTGAGGGGAAACCACATGCCAACAAAAAAAATGGCACACATGCTCTCAACATGGGGGGATGGGTGATTTGGGGCGGGGGGGGGGCTCTGCGCTCCCCACCCCAAAGCATCTTGTCCCCATGTTGATGGGGACAAGGGCCTCTTCGCGACAACCCTAGGTGGTGGTTGTGGGGGTCTGCAGGCAGGGGGCTTATCAGAAACTAGAAGCCCCCTTTAACGAGGGTGAGGATCCCATCTATTTCCACACTGCTTTTTTTGGGGTGAGTGTGTAGGGGTACAATGTACCCCATACTCATTCACTTGAGGGGGTCGGGATCTGGGAGCCCCCTGTCCGCAGACCCCCACAACCACAGCCCAGGGTCGTCAGGAAGAGGCCCTTGTCCCCATCAACATAGGGACAAGGGGCTTTGGGGTGGGGGGGCCTGCCCAAAAGCCCCCACCCCCCATGTTGAGAGCATGTGGCCTGGTATGATCCAGGGGGGCTGCATGCTTGAAAAGGGTCTGGTATCGATGTTGGGGAGACCCCACACCGTTTTTTTTTTGCCGTTGAAGTTCCCCTAAGAAACCATACATATTTTGTCATATGATTCCCCTTCAAGATCCTCAAAACACAAGTCGCATGCCACAAGTTGGAATATGATGATCTGACTTGGATGCGACTTCCATTCAAATCAATGGGCTGAAGGTCAGATCAGTTAAGGCGGCTCTCATAGGGAATCATTGATTTTGACATGTCATGCGACTTGTACTCTGTAGTAATTGTATTTGGGAGTGGAAACTAGAAGAGGCAGAGAAACGCTAAATGCGCATTAACGCCAATGCAAAAGCTACTAAAAGCGCATATTTACAGCCGATTTTTCCTGCCATCGGTACTGGCTTTGCAGCTCATTTTTTTTAAGGCCCTGTGTGCATGAGGCCTTAATGTCAAACACTAAGGGCTTGTTCACCATACTATGTGACTAGTAGCAATGCATTACACACTTAGGTAGTGCATCACCATGGGCCTATGTTGTAATGCACCACTATGCATAGACAGGAACTATCATACAACCAATTCTGTTTCCTGCCAGCCAGCACTTGCAGCTGTCAGAATACTTAAACAGTGCCTGCATCTGCTTGGACAATATTCTCTGAGGTTCATATATTCTAAAATATATAGCTGTCAGTGACTTCTACACCTTTAAGGTGAGTTCATAGTCTAGATTTTTGTTATCAATGTCACATCGTCATACTGTATTCCCACAGATTGGTGGTCTGCCTATCCAGAACCAAACATTTGCAGAGGCAGTGAAGCAGCCTGGGATCGTGTTTCTTGCTGCCCGATTTGATGGCATTCTTGGACTGGGATATCCCAGCATATCTGTGGATGGGGTCCTTCCCTTGTTTGACAATATGATGAAGCAGAAACTACTGGAAAAGAATGTCTTCTCATTTTACTTGAACAGGTAAGTAATCTTTAATAGACCTATCTATCTATCTATCTATCTATCTATCTATCTATCTATCTATCTATCTATCTATCTATCTTCTACTGGAAATAACTATAACTTTGGTACATGTATTACATGTGAGTATAAGCTGCATTTTATTTTAAATAATGGTTTGCCAGAAATTTGACATTGACCAATAAAACATCAAGTAGTAAGTGCTGCTTCTAGACAGACATAGACTTGAGACTCTTCTTCAGCTGGCTGTTTTTAGTCATTCAGACTGTGCCTCAACATGTAGCCTCTCCTTAGGCAGGCCATAGATGGTGCGAATTTCTTACCTGCAATCCGTCCGATTGAGAGGACAGCGATAATCTCAAGTAAATCCAGCAGGCTGGTTGTACCCAAGTTGATAGAACAAACAACTTGGTACATTCAGCCTGCCCATACACAATTCGAATCTCAGCCGGTTCCTGCTGAACCAGCCAAGATTCAAACCATCTGTGGCTGGCCTTAATGTTTAGGGTGCTCATTAAGCATGAGGGTTTGAGCACCCAACTGACCTGTCTCAAGGGAAATGGTTGAATGGATAGTGTTAAAAACTTTATCCAATCCCTATTGTTCTCCTATTAGATTAGCTGTTTAAATTGGTTGTAAAAGCTGAAGGTTTTTTTACCTTCATGCATTTTATGCATGAAGGTAAAACAACCTTGAGTGTGCTGCTCCCCCCATGAACCCCCAATACTTATCTGAGCCCAATCCAGCGATGTGCATGGGAGCTTCAGCTCTCCTAGGTCTTCCTCTCCTCATTGGTTGAGACAGAGCAGTAGGAGCCATTGAGGAGAAAGCGGGGGTCAGGGCCGAGCCACACTCTGTGTGTCATATAGAGGCGGCTTGGGAGCAAGCAAGCACGAGTGCCCCCAGAGCATGTAGTTTGCTTAGGGGGCACTCAGAAAGGGGAGGAGCAAGGAATGCCAGCAGGGGACCCGAGAAGAGGAGGGTCGGGCTGCTCTGTGCAAAAACATTACATAGAGGAGGTAAGTATAACATGCTTGTTATTTTTAAAACAACACATTTTACCATCACTTTAAATATGCACATTCATCTGAGCCAAGAAATATACTTACAGTATCTCACAAAAGTGAGTACACCCCTCACATTTTTGTAAATATTTTATTATATTTTTTCATGTGACAACCAGTGGCAGCTGGTGAAGTTTTAAGATGGTGGGGTGCCAGACCCCGCCCTTCCTTTTTTGGCCCATCCCACTTCTTAGAAGCCACACCCCTTATAGACTCCACCCACTCAATATACAGTATAACTCAGCTGTCAATCCTAGTTCTCAATAAAATATTGCTGGCTCATTCATCCATTAAATCTCAAAGGTAAAGAACTACATTAGCTGTGAGGTTTGCACAGGAACTCAGCACAGACTGGTATTACGTGGGTTTTCATGTATGTGCTATGCCATCAAGCTCCATCCTAATTCCTTATTTTATAATAGGAATGTTGGAAATCCTCCACTAACCCCTGACACATGGTGAGCCATAGAAATGTCCCTGGTTTTTGGAACTGACCAGCTTCACTAACATAAAGCTTCATTATCTGTCAAAAAAAGTTCAAAATGTAATTATAAAATCAGGCGATTTAAGATGGCATTCATTGGAAAGCAAATTGTAGAGAAATTGTCATGAATAGACATTCCTCTTGTTCTGTTGTTTGATGCTGAGGTGCACAGAGGCTGAGCAAGGCTCCATGAAAACAGGCAGCTTCAAACATCACAGCAACAACTCCATTCCCGGTGACTTCTTGGCCCCTGCATTGTAAGTCGTGAATCATTACTTACAATGCACTGAATGCAGGGATGAAGAAGTCACCAGGAGTGGAGTTGTTGTTGTGTTGTTTGAAGCTGCCTGTTAAACAGTAAAGTATGAAGAGCTGAGGGTGTGCAGTGCTGCTGAGCTCTGTGGTTCCCCCAATGTCAGCAGACTAATTGCAGATCAACTACTTCCTGTGTATTCCTGAGAACTCCCTGTAATTTACATGCCGGCTCAGAGTTCTTATCCTACTGCTGAGCTTTGGAAGGGACCTGTACAGCCTTATCTGTTATCTATGGATGCAGACTTTTCACTGCCTGTGTATTGCTGGGAGCTCCCTGGCATGTATGGTCAGAGATCTTACCTTGCAGACACTGCTGTGCTTGGATCTGATTGTCTCTCTGAGCTTCTCCTTCCCTGCAGCTGTAGTCACCCATGATGATCCATCCAGGCAGGAGATCTGCTGCTCCCTCTCCTCTCCTCCATTGAGCGATCGCTCATGTCCTCCTCCTCTGCTCTGTACAGGATGGTGGGCGGGGGAAGGGTCCCTGGTGGAGAGTGGAAACACTGCTGGAGGTAGAAACTAAGTGTCGGAGTGCGACATGTGGAGGGGGGGACATGGCTGGGCAGCAGGCCAGAATGTGTAACTGCAGACAGAGAAGACCTTGGCTCCCCCAGGCAGAGACCAAATGGACTAGGCAGTTTAAGGTCTGTTGTTTCAGATGCCCCAGAAAGCTGCTCTTCTCAGAATAGAATGTTGGAAAGCAGCCAATGAGGGTGGAGAATTCATTTTACTGTGTTCTAGATAGAGCTTTTTAATGAGATTTAGGATGACTGCCCTGTTGCTAGGTAGATTACACTTCTATTTCTTATCTAATCTATCTATTCTAGCAATTAGCAACAGAACCACAGCTAGAGAGAAATTCCAAATATTTTTTTTTCTTTGGAGTTTCTCTCTAGCTGTGCTGCTGTTGGTTAACCACTTCAATACTATGCACTTAGAACACTTTAATACCAGACCAATTTTCAGTTTTCAGTGCTGTTGCGCTTTGAATGACAATTGCGCGGTCGTGCGACGTTGTACCCAAACAGATTTTTTATAATTTTGTTCCCACAAATAGAGCTTTCTTTTGGTGGTATTTGATCACCCCTGCGGTTTTTATTTTTTGCGCTACAAATAAAAAAAGACCAAAAATTTTGAAAAAAAAAAAAAAAATTCTCTATTTTTGTCACAAAACTTTGTAAATAAGTACATTTTCTCCATCACTGGTGGGCACTGATGAGGCTACCCTGATGGACACTGATGTGGCAGTACTGATTGGCACTGATGAGGCGGCACCGATGAGGTGGCACTGATGATGAGGCACTTATATGCAGCGATGATGAGCACTGTTAGGCGGCACTGATAAGCAGCACTGACGGGTACTGAGAGGTGGCACTGATATACAGCACTGATATGCAGCACTGACGGACACTGCTAAGCAGTACTGATGGGCACTAATAGACAGCACTGATTGGCACTCATAGGCGGCACTGGGCACTGATAGGTGGCACTGATGGGCACTGATAGGTGGGCACTGGTAGGTGGCAATGGTGGGCACTGATGTGTGGCACTGGTATGCATTGATAGGGGCACTGGCGGGCACTGATAGGGGCACTGGTGGGCACTGGTGGGCATATACATTAATAGGGACTCATTCCCTGGTGGTCTAGGGTGGCATCTGAAGGTGGCACTGAGTGAAGGTGGACCTGAGCACTATGTCACTTACCTGGTGGTCTAGGGGGGTCTCCCTGGTGGTCCAGATCGGCTCCCTGGTGGTCCCTGGTCGGCTCCCTGGTGGTCCTTGGTGGGCACATCCCTGGGCAGGCTCCCTGGTGGTCTAGGGTGGCGATCCGAGGGAGGGCTGTGCTGATAAATCATCAGCACAAACCCTCCCTGTCCGGGATGCAGCCGATCGGCTCTCCCCTCATCAGGTCTGCAGACCTGAGTACAGGAAAGCCGATAAACGGCTTTCCTGTATTACACTGTGACCAGCCGTGATTGGTCACGGCTGTTTACATGGTAAAGTGCTTCGGATCGAAGCACTTTACCGAGATCGGCATTGCGGGGGGTCATTAATTTTATTTCTTACTTATTTTTTTGGTGGGGCATTGCCCCAGGAGCCCTTATGGGCGAGCCTCCACTGGTGACAACACTGAAGAAATGACACTTTGCTACAATGTAAAGTAGTGAGTGTACAGCTTGTATAACAGTGTAAATTTGCTGCCCCCTCAAAATAACTTAACACACAGCCATTAATGTCTAAACCACTGGCAACAAAAGTGAGTACACCCCTAAGTGAATATGTCCAAACTGGGCCCAACGTTTAAATATTTTGTGTGGCCACCATTCTTTTCAAGCACTGCCTTAACCCTCTTGGGCATGGTGTTCACCAGAGCTTCGCAGGTTGCTACTGGAGTCCTCTTCCACTCCTCCATGGAGACATCATGGAGCTGGTGGATGTTAGAGACCTTGCGCTCCACCTTTTATTTGAGGATGGCCAAAAGATGCTCAATAGGGTTTAGGTCTGGAGACATACTTGGCCAGTCCATCACCTTTGCCCTCAGCCTCTTTAGCAAGGCAGTGGTCATCTTGGAGGTTTGTTTTGGGGGGGGATCATGCTCTGCTTCAGTATGTCCCAGTACATATTGCCATTCATGGTTCCCTCAATGAACTGTAGCTTCCCAGTGCCGGCAGCACTCATGCAGCCCCAGATCATGACACTCCCACCACCATGCTTGAGTGTAGGCAAGACACTCTTTTCTTTGTACTCCTCACCTGGTTGCCGCCACACACGCTTGACACCATCTGAACCAAATAAGTTTATCTTGGTCGCATCAGACCACAGGACATGGTTCCAGTAATCCATGTCCTTAGTCTGCTTGTCTTCAGCAAACTATTTGCGGGCTTTCTTGTGCATCATCTTTAGAAGAGGCTTCCTTCTGGGATAACAGCCATGCAGACCAATATGATGCAGTGTGTGGCGTATGGTCTGAGCACTGACAAGCTGACCCCCCACTCATTCAACCTCTGCAGCAATGCTGGCAACACTCATACATCTATTTCCCAAAGACAACTTCTGGATATGATACTGAGCATGTGCACTTAATTTCTTTGGTCGACCATGACGAGGCCTGTTCTGAGTGGAACTTGTCCTGTTAAACCGCTGTATGGTCTTGGCCACTGTGCTGCAGCTCAGTTTCAGGGTCTTGGTAATCTTCTTATAACCTAGGCCATCTTTATGTAGAGCAACAATTCTTTTTTCAGATGCTCAGAGAGTTCTTTGCCATGAGGTGCCATGCTGAAGTTCCAGTGACCAGTATGAGAGAAAGAGAGCGATAACACCAAATTTAACACACCTGCTCCCCATTCACATCTGAGACCTTGTAACACTAACGAGTCACATGACACCGGCAGGGAAAATGGCTAATTGGGCCCAATTTGGACATTTTAACTTAGGGTGTACTCACTTTTGTTGGCAGTGGTTTAGACATGAATGGCTGTGTATTGAGTTATTTTGAGGGGACAGCAAATATACACTGTGATAAAAGGTGTATACTCCCTACTTTACATTGTAGTGTAATTTCTTTAGTGTTGTCACATAAAATGATATAATAAAATATTTACAAAAATGTGAGGGGTTTACTCACTTTTGTGAGATACTGTATATGACAACACTATTAGATATGTTTCCCAGGAAACACCGTATACAGAGATATGGAAATTTGTTGCAACATATATATATATATATATATACACACACACACACACACACATAGGTTGAGCTAAATGGACCTGTGTCTTTCAACCTTACCAGACAAATAACTGTGTGTCAAAAGACAGTTGTATTGGGCTGACATGTCCAGCTGTTCTCTTATATCTACTGTATGGACAGACACATTTAAGAGGGAAATTTGCAGAGTAGTTAGTCAGTCCTAAAAACTAAAGGGACAGGAATTTCACAAATCTTTAGACTGGGTTCACACTAGTTACGAATTGGATTTCTCCACATCCAATTCACATGTAAGGAGACTGTGACAGGCTCTCCGGGGTGGCTGGGGAGCAGATTGGACGGGCATCCTGTGCGTCTTCTGGTCCATTTTAGATCTGAATTCAGACAAAAATTTGGGCCTGATTTGCCCCTGACACGGAGAACAGGGATGCCTTGGACCCCTGCTGTGAGCTGCTCCGCACAGCAGTATGAACTCAGCCTTAAAGTCATTACGTGTTCATGGAAACTGAAACATGAAGCTGACAATACACTTCAAGAGAAGGAAGCCTTGGAATAGAATTACCAGCAGATTAATAGTAGCCTACCAGTTTCAATGTATGTTCTTTTGAAGTATCCCTGAAGCGTGAATTAACGGAATGCCACCACAAAGTAATCTAATTTCTATATGTATGTCATGTGTTATACTTAGAGATCCTGCTGCAACAGTTGGAGGAGAACTTCTCTTGGGAGGCACGGACCCTAAGTACTTCACGGGAGATTTTCACTATCTAAATGTAACTCATATGGCTTACTGGCAAATCAAGACTGATGAGTAAGTATTTCACTAATTATTCCATAATCCTTTATGTATTACCTTCCAGCTTCCTGGACATAGGGGAACTCTACTCTTAGAGTTCCCTAATAGCCCTGATCATCCACCGCTGCGGCCACGACAACTGCGTGAGGTGGCATCTCTGCCCCTGTCCTGGTGGCAGGTAGGATGATCAGCATTGGGGGTCTTCCAACTAGGATTGAAGGGGAGGGTGAATTAGATTATAATGGGTGAGACAGGGGTCAGTCCCTATTGGTGGGTGGAATAGGGAATGATGGGGCGAGGGCTATGGCAGGTTATAAGAAGGCTCTCATGTTACAAACAACCATTGGAAATTGTACTATTTGTACTAAAGTAAAAGATATGCAAAATGTGACAACGTATTAAAGTGTTTGTTCACCAATTCCAGAAGGCTGCCAAGCAAAATAGGTGAGTTGGAAGCTTTGGAGCACAATAAGAACTATGATTTAATTGGTATTGCTGAATCTTGGCTTCACTCTTCACATGACTGGGCTATTAATATTCCTGGCTGTGAACAATATCCCTCAAGAAATATATGAAGATAAATAATTCTACCTTTCAGACTGCTAGATAGTTTGAGGTGGGGGGGTCGTTGGTACACACCAGGGCGAATGCTTTCCAACCCCAGGGCAATGGGCCAGTGACCAATGGGAGTTGTGGATGCCATTCCTGGGAAAGCGGCCCCCAGGAGCAATGGATGTCCGAGTTGGACAGGCTGGTCGAGCAGGAGATAGAACTGGACAATCGATATTGGGCTCCGCAATGGCATACAGAGCAGGAATATTTAGGGGAGACAACATGCTCTACTGGAGGATATAACTTTGGAGGCCATGGATTGCTGTGGGAGAGCCTTACAGATAGTTTTGTGTTTGGCGATGAAGGGGAACCTACCCTTGAGGACCTGCGAGAATACAGAGAGGCTATGCTCGGTCTCGCAGGGGTCACAGAGCTTAAACCTGATCTGGAATATTTGCTAAAAAAAGAACAGCACCTGGAAAGGGCATACAGGGAACTGCTAGAACATGTGCCGTCTTGCCGTCTTCAAAGTTGAATTGCTGACAAGAGGGCAGAGCTCTGGTAGCCTCTGCCCAGTACCGATAACATCTTGTGGGTTCCACGGACAGGAGATGGTGAACCTCTATCCTCAGGCAATAGTTCCAGAGATTGGGGATTTAATATACTTTTCTGCTGAGGAGAAACAACCTGGTGAGCTGGCATCAGAGCATGGCGCTGTTGACCTCTGCATACAACAATCTGTGGCCCTGAAGGATTTGTGCAAGGTCACAGCCTTTTCAGTTTACTTCCCAGGGGAACAGCTTGCAACAGAGCAGAGCGCTGCTGGCCGCTGCCCACAACAATCAACTCCGCTGGAGCTCCAGGGAGAGAATGCAATCGGCACATCACAACCACAGCTTGAGCTGATATTGGTAAATGGGACTGCGGCCTCCACTGACAGCAGCCCAGCAGAAGAGCATGCAACAGGGCAGAGTGCTGCTGACCTCTACTCTCAACTAACAGAATATGGATTTCCTGTGGTAGTGGATGGGACTTTGGTTTCCACTGACACAACCCCAGAAAAGTCTGGCATTGGGGCAGGAGTCACCCTTGCTCTGGGGGATTTTCATCTAGTAAACGTGGATGGGACTACAGTCTCTACCTGTATACCCCAGGGATGCTGGGCAGTTTCCCAGATCCCCAACAGCATGACGAAGGGAGCCCAGCCACCCTGTCTTCTCTCCAGAGGCTGAAAGGGCTCCAGAGGGAAGCACCAGTCCACACTTCTTCCCAGCTGCGGGTATGTCCTACAAGAGAGGCAAAGGTTGGCTGGGTGAGTAATGTTCTGTTCAGGACAATTTATTTGGGGTACTGTGTGGGTACAGGCATTGGGGACTGGAACTATGGACTAACTTCAAAGTCAACCCATTTGCGGTCTTCTTCTGTGTTAGTCCCCTAACAAAAGGGGATATATGTGATGGGAGTCACTTTGAGCTTACCTTAGAGAGCTCTGAAAACCAATTTTCCAGATTCCCCAGCCCCTCTTATGTCACCCTGTGTCTATTAGGGGCACAGGATTACCGAGAATCTCCAGTCGGGTCTGCACTACCCTTGTTATCCAGGGTTCTATGTGTGGTATGTTTTAAAAGAATGAAGCTGCTCTTTCTCTTGGGACAGTAATATTTCTGAACAATATCCCTCAAGAACTATATGAAGATAAATAATTCCACCTTTCAGACTGCTAGATAGCTTGAAGTGGGGTGGGGGGCTTGTTATATGTTTAAATTTAAGTGGCTGTATCCCATTGTGCTATTCGTCTCTGTCTGCCTTGGGAGCAACCTATTATGGGTATGTGGATTAGCTGCTAGAGGGGAGGAGGGATTTCTCCTGCAGCCCTTCCTAAAGGCTGTCTGTGTGTCTCTTGTTACTGAATGTAGTTTACCCCACCCTGTGTCATTATGCAAAGAAGGGAGATTGTCCCCTGAGTGTATATCTCTCTGTACCTGTGTTTGAATAAACAGTCTGATGTTTTGTGCCACCCTACACTGATGTTTCAACAAGTGAATGGGTGAGCTAAGGGACCTTGGTTCATGCTGGTACCGGACAAGGGAAGCTTATACGGCGGACATCCTCCTCTTGAGTACGGGGTCCGTCACACTGGCTATGCTCTCTTTCGAAGAGACAAGGTAAAACGGAAATGTGTTGGTGTCTGTCTCTAATGCCTCGTACACACGGGACGACGATCGTGTTCAACACGTCGTACTCACGACCGTTGCATGCAGAATCGTTCGTCTGTGGCGGCACTTTCAACAGTTGAACGT
>BLSH010177751.1:115445-133642 GCA_018402905.1 Glandirana rugosa | reverse complement strand
TAACTAAATATATAGGACCTAGATGTGAGATCACATACAAAAGGGCAAAATCAGTTAGGGATCGTGTTATTAGGAGTCACTTCAATACTGATTTGGAAACATCAGACCTGAAAGGAACATGGAAGTGTGGCTCATGTAACTTCTGTTCTTACATTTATGAGAATCAGACTTTTTACCTGCCGGGGGGAGGGCTCCACACCATGGGACATCATGTGGACTGCCAAACTGTAGGGGTGGTCTACGTGATGTTCTGTGAGTGTGGGGCCTTCTACGTTGGCAAGACCAAAGCCAGTTCTGGCGTCGAATAAAGGACCATGTTTATTATGGGCATGAAAATATTCTGTCCACGCCCATCGGGAGACACCTCAGCCTGTACCATAATAGTAATCCTTCAGTGGTCAAATTCGCAGCCCTTGAAAGGATTTATCCTAATCCCAGGGGAGGCGAGTTTGACAAAATAATTCTACAGCGCGAATCGCGCTGGATATATTCACTCAGGGCCACAGAAGCACCGGGCTTAAATGAAGCATTTAGTTTCAAGCCCTTCCTATAAGGTTTTGATACGCAATCTCTGTTGTGGATAAACAGTTTGATAAGGAAAACATTTTTTATTTATTATTTTTTTATTTATTTATTAATTTTTTTTTTTTTTCTTCTCTCATTTATGTTCTATATCCAATACTGGCCAACCTCCTATTGTATTATTTACTTGCTTTATTATCCATTTATTGAGTGTTTTGTTACTATTTTGTGAATTAATGATCTCTTTTTTGGCTCGTGGGCGTTCAGTCTCTGGGGCGGGCATATGTTGTCCCACGAGGGTTCCTTTTAGTCCTTCGTTCGGGTGTGGTTAGGAGCAGGACAACCCGGCCTCCCCTTTTCAGATTGTATCTGATCTGTGGGAAGGTGTTGGTTGCACCAGGGCCCCTCCCCCCGTTGCATACATTGTGCTTCCTTTTTGGCAGCGCTGGCTATATGTAGGGACACACACCTGGTCATGTGACCTTGCCTCAGTCATGCGGTGGAGTGCAGCCTATGGCTGCTAACCATGTCACATGACCAGGTGGGGGTTTAAATAGCCCAGACCTTGGGATGACCCGGAAGTGACGGTGGGATGTTACAGGAAGTGATTCAGGAAGGTAAGAGACATGCGGTCTGCTGACGCCATTACTCAGACAATATGCCCTAGTGTTTGACTAATTTGGCTTCTATTTTTACTTTCAGTAACATCCATTTGGCGTTTTTTCTCGTTTTTGCTTGGGAATATCGCAGGGCTTGCGACTCAGCTTCCCTTTTCTTTTCCTAGCCCCCCCTGTTTTGGGGTACATTTTATCAGCAATTAGGAGGATCGCTGTCTAATATTATCCTTCCTTGGTCCTGTTTGGGTTACAGGAAGCGATTCAGGAAGGTAAGAGACATGCGGTCTGCTGGCGCCATTACTCAGACAATATGCCCTAGTGTTTGACTAATTTGGCTCTTATTTTTACTTTCAGTAATATCCATTTGGCGTTTTTTTTTTCCCGTCTTTGCTTGGGAATATCGCAGGGCTTGCGACTCAGCTTCCCCCTTTTTCTCCTAGCCCCCCCTGTTTTGGGGTATATTTGATCAGCATTTAGGAGGATCGCTGTCTAATATTATCTTTCCTTGGTCCTGTTTGGGTTCCATCTCCCCCACCGTCCTCAAGGATTTAACTTTGTTTTTAAGGGTATGTGTGTCTCTCTCTTTTCTTCACATATCAGGTCATATTGGACCCCATAGGGCAATGGGGTGGGAGGGGACAACTGGGCACTAGCCTAAGTTCTGTTATCTTATATACAAATTTCTTTCCTTACCTTCTTAGATGACCATATACTCAGTGGAGGGTTTAATCCCAACGAGGGAACATTACATTATGTATTAATAATATAAAGTGAAGGTAAAGGAGGCCTTTGTATTTACATATTCGATCACTGATCCCTTCCAAACCTCTAAATACCTATTATTTACAACATTTTCCTACCTTTGATAGATAACCCCTTCAAGTCTGGATCTTGATAAACCCCTATGCTCGCCCCCCTGATTGCCGTCCTGAGCCATGTGGAGTTATATGTAAGCGCCTATATACTGTACATGTATTATAAATGATATAAGAACTACTAAACTGTTAAAATGAATTTCCACTACATATATTGTACCTAATTTTACTGTTTTTGAGCTATGTTAATTATATTATTTCTTTTTGACTAGTTGTCTCTGCAACCGACAGCCATATTTTTGGAGTCCTGAGGAAGCTCATAGCGAAACGCGTTGACTCCTTGTTTGTGTATAACATACTATGGCTCAAGTATTTTATATATTTGTATAGTGTGCTTTGGTTGGGGCTCCTCAACGTATCACTGGAGGCGACCCTACGTGAGGTCCGCACCACGTGGCACTTTGGGGACCCCCCGCCTTTTGCTTCTTTTTTCGTTTACTTTTCACTTTTTCTTTATGTATATATATTGTGTTGGATATGTATTTTCTTATGTACAAATAAAATATAATTGTTTTTAACAAAATCAATCTCTGCTATCTCGTGGTGTGCCCATTTGAAACGTCCGACCTACGTGGGGTGTCCCACAATTTTGTTTGTTTGGTTTTCTCTGATATATTTTCACACACAGTTTTTAGATGATTTTAGAACAGGGATATGGCTTCGCTCTGCTATAGTTTCACACACAGTTTCCAGATGATTGTAGAACAGTGATATGGGTTCTCTCGGTTTTAGTTTAAGCTTAACACACAGTTTCCAGATGATTTTAGAACAGTGATATGGGTTCTCCCGGTTTTAGTTTAAGTATAACACACAGTTTCCAGATGATTGTAGAACAGTGATATGGGTTCTCCCGGGTAATTTATACTTTTTTCACAGTTTGAAGATGATTTTAGAACAGTGATATGGTTTCTACCGTTAATTAATACTTTTCACACACAGTTTGAAGATGGTCCACATCCACCTCCATTTTTGATTTTTTTATGTTTTTATTTTTTAAAAATATTTAAAGTTATTTCCCGTCCCCATTTTTTGTAGGGCACTTGTCCCACCCTTACCCCCATTTTCCTTCCTTTTGCAGACCTCTAGGACTTTCCAGGACTTTTTAACAGCAATTTTCAGAACTTTTAGTAAAATTACCAGAAACCCGAACCCGGACTTTTTTTGAAAAGTCCGGGTTCGGGTCCGGGTCCCAGACACCCAAAAGTTCGGTACGGACCCGAACTTTACAGTCCGGGTTCGCTCAACACTAGGGGGGGACCACTAGCCCTGGGGTGGGGGGGCCACACAGGGGGGATTAGTGACAGATGACAATTGTGTCTCCTTTCCTCCAGCACATGAATGCTGCCAGCTATTATCTGATAAGAGACAGTCATCCCTCACTAATCCCCCTCCCTGTGTGGGCCCCCCTCCTCTCAGCACTGGAGTTTTTTATCTTTCAAAACACACTGGCTTAAAAAAATCTCTGCTTCTACAGGAGTTTAGTGTTTTGCCTGTAGAAGCAGCTCAATGTTATCCTATGTGTCCATACACATTAGGACAATTAGGCATCAACGTTTAAAGACAGAAAAAAAACACTTCTGGTACTTCTAAACTCATCTAAACTTTGTACAAAAAATGTTCTATATGACCGTTTTTTTTTCTGCAAATTGAACTGGAGTTTTTTAAGCCCAGTGTGCATGGAGCTTAACTTTTTTTTTCTCCCTCTGTCTCTCTGATGCCAGAGCCTGTATATTTATTTCATCTCATCTTCATTTTTATTTATTAACTCAATTTTATCTTTTAGATTTAGCAGGGATTCCGTGAGTTATGTTGTATTTGTATCTGCGAATAGTTTTATTGTATTTTTAGAAAAATATAGCTTTAATACTTTCTGGGGGGGGGCCTGTCAGATAATCTGTACGTGGCCCTGCAATTTCTATCAGCAGCCCTGCTGAAAGGTGCGGGCGGTGGAGCTGGAAGGTGCGGGCTGTGGAGCTGGAAGGTGCGGGCTGTGGAGCTGGAAGGTGCGGGCTGTGGAGCTGGAAGGTGCGGGCTGTGGAGCTGGAAGGTGCGGGCTGTGGAGCTGGAAGGTGTGGGCTGTGCTCTCCCCCTCCTGTCATGGAGTGATCCTCCATAAAGCAAATGACACATGATCGCTCTTACACTGGCATTTTCACTCCCTCCTGCTGAGATGAGTGGTCATTGGAGGAAAAGAGGGGGCAGGGTAATTGAACTTTGTACAGCCCAATCCTGTGTCATCTGCTGTATGGAGAATCGCTCCATTGACAGCACCGAGAGAACACAGCACAATGCAACCCCTACCTTTACCTTGTTTCCCACCTGTAAGTTGGGGGTGGGGCAAGCTTACAGGCTGGGGGCTTTACACAATGAAAAGGGAGGGGTGACAACCATTGTGCTCATATGAGAGGTTTGTGCAGGGTGGGGGACAGGGGCTAGTTATGTAGTGAAGGGTAATAGGGAATTGGGGATGATGGGGGGGGGTTGTGCTAGAAGAAGGGATGGGGTATATATGCTCAGAGGAAGGTTGGGTAAGGATTTGTGAGAAGAGGAGGGATTGGAAGGATTTGTGCTAGAAGGGGGAATGGTGGGATTTGTGCAAGGACAGGGGATTGGGGGGATTTGTGTGAGGACAGGGGATTTGTGCTAGGAGCGTGGATTGGTTGGATTTATCGAGGAAGGGGGATTTGTGCGGGGTGAGAGGATTGGGGGGTTTTGTGCTAGGAGGAGGGATTGAGGGGATTTGTGGGAGGACAGGGGATTGGGGGGGATTTGGGCTAGGAGGAAGAGGATGGATTTGGGGATTTGTGCTAGAAAGGGGGGTTGGGGAGATTTGTGCGAGGAAGGGGGATTTGTACAAGAAGAGGTGGGATTTTTTCTAGGAGGGGTGATTTGTGCTAGGAGGGGGGGTGTGTGTGAGGAAGGGGAATTTGTGCTTGGAGAGGGGATTGGTGGGATTTGTGCTAGAAGAGGGGATTGGGGGGATTTGTTCGAGAAGGGGGATTTGTGCTAGGAGGGGGGATTTGGGAGGGGGGGAATTTGTCCTTGGAGCAGCAGCAGGACAACATGGTGTTAACCCCAGTGGGGTTGACACCATGTTTTACCGCATCAGGTGACACCAACCCTGGTGACGCCACGGGCAGTCACAGCAGGCAACGCCAGCCTGTGTGATGATCCGGGCAGCTCTCCTTGCTGATCTCCTGCTTTGGTCGGCTGCATTGCTGGGCATTGGTTGGGCTGCATTGCTGGGCATTGGTCGGGCTGCATTGATGGGCACTGGTAAGGCTGCATTGATGGGCACTGGTCGGGCTGCATTACTGGGCACTGGTGAGGCTGCATTGCTGGACACTGGTCGGGCTGCATTGCTGGACACTGGTCGGGCTGCATTGCTGGACACTGGTCGGGCTGCATTGCTGGGCACTGGTCGGGCTGCATTGTTGGGCACTGATCAGGCTGCATTGTTGGGCATTGGTAAGGCTGCATTGCTGGGCACTGGTCGGGCTGCATTGCTGGGCACTGGTCGGGCTGCATTGCTGGGCACTGGTCAGGCTGCATTACTGGTCACTGGCGAGGCTGCATTGCTGGTCACTGGTGAGACTGCATTACTGGGCATCAGTGAGGCTGCATTGCTGGGCACTGATGAGGCTGCATTGCTGGGCACTGGTGAAGCTTCATTGCTAGGCACTGTGAGGCTGCATTGCTGGGCACTGGTGAGGCTGCATTGCTGGGCACTGGTGAGGCTGCATTGCTGGGCACTGGTGAGGCTGCATTGCTGGGCACTGGTGAGGCTGCATTGCTGGGCACTGGTGAGGCTGCATTACTGAGCACTGGTGAGGCTAAATTGCTGGGCACTGGTCGGTCTGCATAGATGGGCACTTGTCAGGCTGCATTGCTGGGCACTGGTTGGTCTGCATTACTGGGCACTGGTTGGGCTGCATTGCTGGGCACTGGTGGGGTTGCATTGCTGGGCACTGGTCTGGCTACATTGCTGGGTACTGGTCAAGCTGCATAGATGGGCACTGGTAAGGCTGCATTACTGGTCACTGATGAGGCTGCATTGCTGGGCACTGGTCAGGCTGCATTGGATGGGCACTGGTCAGGCTGCATTGCTGGGCACTGGTCAAGCTGCATAGATGGGCACTGGTCAGGCTGCATATATATGCATTGGTGAGCCTGCATAGATGGACACTGGTCAGGCTGCATTGGATGGGCACTGGTCAGGCTGCATTGCTGGGCACTGGTCAAGCTGCATAGGTGGGCACTGGTCAGGCTGCATAGATGGGCACTGGTGAGGCTGCATATATGGGCATTGGTGAGGCTGCATTGCTGGGCACTATTCAGGCTGCATTGGATGGGCACTGGTCAGGCTGCATTGCTGGGCACTGGTCAAGCTGCATAGATGAGCACTGGTGAGGCTGCATAGATGAGCACTGGTGAGGCTGCAAAGATGGGCACTTGTGAGGCTGCATGGATGGGCACGTGTGAGGCTGCATAGATGGGCACTGGTCAGGCTGCATCATTGGGCACTGGTGAGGCTGCATAGATGGGCACGTGTGAGGCTGCATAGATGGGCACTGGTCAGGCTGCATCATTGGGCACTGGTGAGGCTGCATAGATGGGCACTGGTGAGGCTGCATAGATGGGCACTGGTGAGGCTGCATAGATGGGCACTGGTGAGGCTGCATAGATGGGCACTGGTGAGGCTGCATACATGGGCACTGGTCAGGCTGCATACATGGGCACTGGTCAGGCTGCATACATGGGCACTGCATTCTTTATGTAGCGCACTGCTGAGCCCTGCATTCTTTATGTGGTGCACTCCTGAGCCCTGCATTCTTTATGTAGAGTACTCCTTAGCCCTAATGCACTCCTGAACTCTGCACTATATGCTCCTTTCTCTATCTTATCTTCATAACATTTTGTAGTCATATCCCAAAATATTCTAAGAAGTATCTTTTTTGTTTCATCTCATGAACGAAATGTGAGAAATAACATGCATATCATACAATCATTCCATAAACACATACCACATACACTGCATATGTAATTTGAGGAAAATCTGCTTATAAAATAGTTTACCATTTGACAATAAAAAAAAAATATGTCTCCGGATTTCATTTTAAAAATCTGCTGAAGCACATCACTCTCACCTAAGGCAAGAATAGAGACGGGGGACAAGCTGGATCAAGAAATACAAAAAAAGATATAAACAAAAAAGTCTTTAAGATTGCAGTCGGGGTAGAGTTGCAAATTACTTTTTGGTAGTAAATGTCCACTTCTAAATGAAATAAAGTCAGGTTGAATATGGGGCAAGTTAGTACTATGATGACTTTTTTACAAGTTTTCAATATGCCCATGTGAGAATTTGATGCAGTAAATGCAAAATCCATCCAGTTCTGCTAATGTAATTTTTGAAACTTGGGAGTTTTTAATTTATTGTATATAAATATACTGTATGCATATATGTAAATAAAATGCACAAGTTCACTTAAAAAATAATCCTAACACAAAATCTTGTTCCATTCCAAAGCAATAACCAACATGGAGCATGTTAACTACTTTTGCAGCAATCTGACCAAAGTCATTGTTTTCATGTCAACTTTGTTTTTCAAAGTGCTTTTATTGTCTGTATGAATCATTATGGAACCAGAGTGAAGGGATATTTGCATATGTTTTTCTCTGTGTACTGGGCTCCCTGTAGTTCTAGGCCCCATAACAACAGCATTGCTTTCTGTAATTCAAGTAACACACTTAGATTTATATAAACAGCTCTAGATTTTAGAACATTTTAAATACATAAAATATTTTTTTTTAAATATATTGGCAATGACATGCGACTCCATCAAATATACAATCCGAAGTGACATATCTTAGGCAGCTTTCTGTACATCATTGCCTCTTCTGCAATGACCTACAGCTCATGGAAGCCCTTTATAATATTTTAACCCCCCCCAGTGGGATGTCTCTCCCTCAGTTGTATACTGTATGTTCCTCACAGTATATCTCCGTAAGTGTGTAACGCTTCCTCCATTCTTTTCTATCCATTACCACAGTCCACCTAATCTTGAAACCCATCTTTCTGATAATTTTTGTGATGAAGGGTTAGCTATACAGGTGATTTTAATTTTATTTACTTATTGGCAGTTGAATCCTGGAAAAAAAATGCCCTTACACTTTGCAAGTTCATTCTGCAAGGGGATTTGCTCCAGAGCTTGGTACATGAGGGGAAGCTCTGCTGACGTTCATCATGCAATTATGCACAAGTAAAAATGCTGTTTTTTTCTCCTTGCATGTGATTGGGTACTCTTTGAAAAGTGAAGCTTCCCCTCATTTACTAAAGTCTGGAGCTGCACTTGCAAAGTGCAAAGTATACTTGTCTTTAGTAAATCAACCCCTTAGCATAATATATCCCCTTTCCACTACCAGATCCCACTGCCTTCCCTTTTTTCCTTCAATCCAAAATCATCTCCTGATCATCTGTATCTGTTGTTGGCTAATATAGTATCCTGGGATGATTCACATAAATTTCTCTATTTAGAAAAATATAACACCTCAGCATATTCAGACACATGGGTTTAGTACTGTTTGTAAACTAATCCACTATGGGTTGTATGCATCATTACAACATAGGGATTAAATGTGCAGTGCTTCATGTATCAATGGATTAAAATGAGGACATCTCCTGCCGGCAGAATCTTTGGTGACACTATGCAACACATTACCTTTGGAGCCCTGGCCTTTAAAAAAATAAACAGAATCAAAACTTTATAAAATGGCCACTGCAGCAAACACAGGATGCATGCAGAGGAGTTTAAAGGCACCTTTCTGCCATATTTGTTTATTCTGTTTTGCAATACTGATGCTCAAGGCGAACCTATCCCAGGTTCATTGCACTACTTGTTCTTTGGACCTGCTCTCTGGGTAGGCATCATCAATCAGCATAGTACTTGTGGAGTTAGTGGCTCTCAGAAGAAGAAGGGCCTGTGATATTATCAGACCAGCCTGAAGCCCCTCAATAAAAACAGTATTTTACACAGTGTTTAAAGAAAAAGTTTAGGGGGGTCAATTGAGGTTTGAAGAGGAAAGGGGCAAGATATAGTTTCACTTTAAGCCATGCATACCATTGTGGTTGAAATTATTCAGCCTATTGCATAATTAAAATTTAAAAATTGGCTACTCTCAAGAAAATGTGTTTTGCTTAACTCAAGCTTTGCACAATTAATGAATCCTGACAAAGCAGAGAGTGATTTCTAAGAAATTTGCTGTTTACCTGTAATATATCAGTAACTATACTAATAAAACAATGCCAAAGCAAAATGCAACTATCCATAATATTATATTTAGATAATGAATGTTTGGTTTACAAGAAAGATTATTGTTTAAAGAAAGAGCGTACTTCCAAAATAAATTCCTGGAAATAATAAGAGTAATTGGAAATACACTTACCAAGGATATTGTGACCTGATAAAGTAAATCTGAATTATTACCGTACATAAATCAACAAAGCAATGCACCATGTGACACCTGATTGTATCTCTTTTGTAACGATTTTCTCTGCCAGTACAGCTGAAACTCATGGAATATCCTATTGATAAGGATTACCAATCATTTAGAAAAAATGATTGATGCAATTTGTGACAAGGTCTCTACTGTCCAGATATTTTCCCCACCCAACATACCACATTCACCAACACATTCAACATTTCCTTCTTTTGATCCTGTCACTACAGAGGAGATTGCTATAACTCTGTCTGACCCCCACCCAAACACCTGCTCACTTGACTAATTCCCCAAAACTACTTCACTCACCCTCTTGGTCTGTTCTACGTTCTCCAACTCACATCTTTGATCTCTTTCTCTTTACTTCCATCTTCCCAACTGCTCTAGAACATGCTCCTGCACTATTCCCCATACTAAAAAAAAACCCTAACTGGACCCCTCCTGTCCAAACATCATATAAGCCATCTCTTTGCTTCTATTTACTTCCAAACTTCAAGAATGCCTAGTCTACAACCATCCGAGCCACCAACTAACTGTTAGTGACCTCCTTGACCCCTTTCAATATGGCATTTGCCTGCAACACTCCACAAAATCTATGCTCCTAAACCTCACCAACAACTTACTAAGTGCCAAAACCAATGGTCACTACTCCAAACTCCTGGTAAACACAAAGGAAATATATATTATGAATGGAATACATTCAGACAACCTGGGGTGCCTATTATGCAACACAGTGTTTATCTGTTAATGACACAGATTTACATCGAGGAAGAGCATTAGAATACAGTAATACTGATTTATTTATGATAGACCAATGAGAGCCTCTGTTACACTACACAATCCACAAAGCTTACATCTGCAAGAAAATAATAAACACTATTTATTTAGGATAAACCAGTTTCTGTAGCACTTTGGCAATGAAAAACACAGTTTAGGATGTCCTAAATAATGTATTTGTCATATGCATCGGCAAACGGTGAGAGAAGTCCTTTTTCTTACAGACAGCGCTAAGATTTATTTACAATTTCTGACTGGTTTTCTGTGCCTGTCTTCTTTTAACACCAACACTGCAATTTATCATGTCACTATCACAAAACATTCAGTGCAGGTTTATGTAACCATGAATAGTTTACTCTCTGAAGTGTTATGCTTCACAAACATATATCACTGTTAGTGCCTCCAGCTGGGCACTTATGGCATCTTGTGGAAGCTAGAGACAGGTGAAAAATAGACACCTACCTGAGCTTAGGACACATATACATTTGACCTTTTGGTCTGAGGTGTGTCTAGTAGTGAGTGAACTGCAAAGCAATAATGTACACTTCCCACATATATTAAAAAAAGACCCCTGCTGGCTGAAATATGGACGCTGTCATTGCTGATCCTGCCATCTGAAAATGCTAGTTGCCTAGCTTTCATGCTCATCTAATGAAGGGGAGCATGACATAAAATCTTCACTGCTACATAGAAATGCTCATGCCCGTGTAAAATGTATGTTTGATGTATGTGTTATGTCATTTTTGTTCCTTCCTTCCCCTTTTTTCTGTTTTTTTTAACTTAAGTCAGTTCCAACAGTCATTTTTGTGCAGATCCACAAGCAGTTCTTCAGCCTACAGTCGTATAAGAAGAAGAGACAAAAATGTTATTGCAATAGTTGGTTAGAGTTTTTTAAAGGTTCATTCTCACCCAATTTTAATGCTGCACATTACCCCTTTAATTTGACATTGGTGAAGTTCCTGGAATTATGGACACTACCCTGTTCCATCATTTACTGGATCAAATTAGCCAAGAAAATGGTGAAAAGTGGCTGGAGAGCATTTTCTGACACTTTTACTGCTGGGCTCTTTGGAGAACATCTACACAGCACATAGTTACAGCAATGGAGCAAGCCTTACCTGCCTCAGCATCTTCAGCATCACATCCTTGAGAGGATCCTGCTCTATTCATAGACCAGTGAGGCAGTTAAGATTTCAACCCATGTACGTTGACATTGGTTCCTGCCATCTTGGAAGTGGCATTGATCACTTCAGGTGACACAGCAAGTGGATCACCAGAGTTGAAAAAGGAGAGGTTATCCAGCAGCCCCACTTCTTTAAAGGGACATGGATAACAAGAAAACTCTAGAATCTCCCATTTCCTTTGCAGAACAGCTGTATGATCCAAAAATCATTCCAGTAATGCTGGTCACTTATCTAGGGGTCTAAGCCTTCCCCTGCATGCCCACACAAAGAGAACAGTGCATCACATAAGCACCTGCACTCGGGACCTTTTTGATAAGAAAGATGCTAGTGACACTAGCAACTTACTAATGTATACAGAAATGAAGAGATAGTTACATAGTTTGTGAGGTAGAAAAAAGTCCATCAAGTCCAACCTGTGTGTGTTTTTGTGTCAATATTATATTGTATATCCCTGTTTGTTCTGGTAGTTTAGGTGCCTATCCAAAAGTTTTTTTTTTTAATTATTCATGCTCCCTGCTGAAACCACTGCTTGTGGAAGAGAATTCCACATCCTCACTGCTCTTACCATTTTTCAAAACCCAACCCAAGACATTTTTCAGAACCCAACAGTACTTATCAGACAGCCTTCTGTCAATCACAATCACAGTAGTGCCCCCGCAGTAGTTGGTAACTGTGATTATTTAACAAAAATTGCTAAATAGTCTATGTCTCTTGCTCATACATCCACACAGCTTCCTCAAGAGTCGATGAAACAACGGTATGGATTAGCACAAGCTCTTCCTTTCATTCTGAGGCAATTGCTACAGGTCAAAGCTTTACGCTTACTCCATGTCAGGATAAATGATTACATCCATTTAAAGCTTCTGACACACCTGAAAGTCACCATGGAAAAGTGATGATCTGTGGACTGTCTCCTCTAGGTTATCATTTCATTAATTCAGTTAAAAACAATTTTGGAAAGGTAACTATATAGATTTTTTATCCCTTCTACCATCAGTTATATCATTTCTTAAGCCTGATAAAAAAGAAACAGAAAATGCTAAGAACAGCCATTGCAGACCCATAGCTCAGTCATAGGCTACAGCCATTTTGTATTAATGCTATTGTTCTGGATGACAAACATCCAGACAAAAAACCAATAGGTTTTTCAACAGGTAGATATTTTGCTGGAATGGGAATAACCAATTATCTTGGTTTATATAAAAAAACAATGGTGCAGCACTAGTAAAATGTGTGTGTATATTCACACACTTAAGTGCTAATACGTTTAAACTTTGTGCAAAATATTGCATAATAGTGACCAAACTGGATGCTTAAAAGATCACTCTCAAAGCATCCAGATCAAACAATATGACCTGTGAAAAACATATATAAAGTGCTAAATCAGTTGATCAGTTCATCATATGAAATAACAAAACAGTGTATCTATAAATGTGCAGCAATAAACTGCAAACTTTACAGTCTAGTAGAGAAGTGACTGTATTTCTATCGACGATGGATTAACATCGAGGAAGACTATTTTTTTATATTTTATATTTTAACCGGTTCCCGACCGGCTCGCATACTTTTACTGCTGCAGAGTGACAGCATCCTGCGAATCACTGTCTTTACACGGCGGCTCGCACATGCGCGGCTAGCGGGCGGGAGCGCGCTGGCAGCGGCCCGCTCTCATGCCCGCCACACTCTGCAGGAGTGTGCCCATGGCTCAGGCGGATCCTATGTCCACCAGCGAGCCGCGATTGCTTAGGACACAAGAAAAACTGGGAACCGCCGATATAAACACGGTGGTTCCCCGCGCTGTCAGGCAGCATCTAAGAGATCTACCGATCCCTGTCACTGGATTCTGTTAGATCTCTTATGCTCCTGGCAGCCCAGCCCCCACACAGTTAGAACATGCCTAGGGAACACAGTTAACCCCTAGATCGCCCCCCCAGGTTAACCCCTTCACTGCCAATGACATTTATACAGTAATCAGTGGATATTTAAATTTCTGACCGCTGTATAAATGTCATTGGTCCAAAAAAGTGTACAAAATGTCCGACATGTCCGCCCCAATATCAAAGTCCCAATAAAAATCACAGTTTGCCACCATTACCTGTAAAAAAAAATTTAAAAATGCCAGAAATTAATTCTCATGGTTTGTAAACGCGGCAACTTTTGCGCAAACCAATCAATAAACGCTGATTGCGATTTTTTTTTACCAAAAATATGAGGGAGAATATAAATCAGCCAAAACCAATGAATAAATTCGTTTTTTTATATATTTTTTTTTTGGATTTGTATTTTAGCAAAAAGCAAAAAAATTGTCGCTTTTTTTTGTAGCAGTGATCAAAAATGACGCAGGTGATCAAATACCACCAAAAGACAAAATAAAGCTCTATTTGTAGGAAAAAAAGGACGCAAATTTTGTTTTGGTAGAACGTCGCACGACCGCGCAATTGTCAGTTAAAGCGACCCAGTGCCGAATCGCAAAAAGTGCTCTGGTCCTAACATGGGAAATCCTTCCGGGGCTGAAGTGGTTAATACAGCAGGTCTTTTCCTAAAATTCTGACTTGTAGTCAGGTTTATTTAAAAGGTTCCTTGCCATCCAGGCACAAACTAAACAGTACAGGTTCCTATCTCACATGTGAAGTACTTCTCCCAGTCACCAATAAAAAAAAACAAAAAAAAAAACGAGCGTTTTGCAAACCTTTTCCGTTCTTTGCAGAGCAATCTCCAGCTGTCTCAGGTATTAACTTCCCTGAGTCCAGTGCAACCGCTTGCTCCAGTCCTTCTTTAATTTATACAACCTGCTGTTGGTCAGAAGTGGAAAGCAAAATCCGGTTCAGAACCCACACTGCCAAGGTGGCCCGGAAAACCCAGACCAGATCCACTTTAGTTTGCCACATAAGAAAGCATGAGAGGTGATAAATTGCATCCCTCAATCACCTCACCTTTTCTTATGTCACAGGAGGCTTCATTTATTTATTGCAGGTTTGGATTCCCCATTCAGCTACAGCTACATTTCTTCCATAATTAAACAAGATCTTTCTGTTTGGGCCAAATTCTTGGAGCATTTCAATTGCAGTACTTTAATGCAACAAGATATTATAATAGACAAGGACTATGACCACTGATGCATCGGTTTTGCTGGTTATTGGCAAGGTAATCGGTGCACAGGAGTTTGGCTTCCTTCCTGGGTTTAAAATGGGCAAACAAAACAACAGTTTAGTAACTATAGAATTTTGTTTCAAACAAATAACAGTGTTTTTTGCATGATATCATCATTCAGTCGTTAAACGTTTATGACACTTAAGGAGTTGTAAAGGCAGAAGGTTTTTTTTTTTTATCTTAATTCATTCTCTGCATTAACCACTTCAGCCCCGGAAGGATTTCCAGCTTTAGGACCGGAGCCCTTTTTGCGATTCGGCACTGCGTCGCTTTAACTGACAATTGCGCGGTCGTGCGACGTTGTACCCAAACGAAATTTGCGTCCTTTTTTCCCACAAATAGAGCTTTCTTTTGGTGGTATTTGATCACCTCTGCGTCATTTCTGATCGCGCTATAAACAAAAGAAGAGCGACAATTTTGCAAAAAAACCCAAATTTCTTACTTTTTGCTAAAATACAAATCCAAAAAAAATATATAAAAAAAACCTTTTTTTTCACCGTTTTTGGCCGATTTATATTCTTCCTCATATTTGCGATAAAAAAAACGCAATCGGCGTTTATTGATTGGTTTGCGCAAAAGTGGTCGCGTTTACGGATGATGAGAATTCATTTTTGGGGTTTTTATTTTTTTTTATTTTTTTCTAGTAATGGCGGCGATCTGCAATTTTTAGCGGTACTGCGATATTGGGGTGGACATGTCGGAACATTTTGACACTTTTTTGGGACCATTGGCATTTATACAGCGATCAGTGCTATAAAAATGCACTGATTACTGTGTAAATGCCATTGGCAGTGAAGGGGTTAACCTGCAGGGGGCGCGCTAAGGGTTAAGTATGTTCCCTGGGCGTTTTCTAACTGTGTGGGGGCTTGCCTAGCTGGGGAAGGGAAGTGGTCACAGCCTTCACGTACAGGAAGGCTGTGATCACAGCCCTTCCCCCTCACACAGAGCGGAGGTCCGTGTTTACTTACACGGACCTCCGCTCCTTCACTCCGGGGGGGGCATCGCGGGTGGCCGGCGGCAATCGAAGCCGCCGCACCAGCTCCCTGGCCCCCCCCGAACACAGTGAGCGCGCGTGCCTCCGGCGGCGCGCGCGCGCTCACAGTGGCTCTGTATCGCGGGCGCCGTCGTATGACGGCGATTCGCGTTACAGAGCCACTCTGTCGCCGTCAATTGCCGATCAGCCGTCGGCAAGCGGTTAAGATAAAAAGCCTACTGTGTGCAGCAGCCCCTTAGCCCCACTAACATTTACTTGAGATTCCTCTCTGTCCAGCGATGTCCATGAGTTTATTGGCCGTCTGAGATTCTCCCTCCTGATTGGCGCCATTGGCTCCCGCTGCTGTCAATCAAAGTTAGTCAGCCAATCAGCAAGGAGAGGGGGTGGGGCTGGGTCACAGCTCTGTGTCTGAATGGGCACAGGGAGCTGTGACTCGGCTTGGGTGCCCCCATAGCAAGCTGCTTGCTGTGGGGGCACTCAACTGGAGGGAGGGGCCAGGAGCACAGAAGAGAGACCCAAGAAGAGGAGGATCTGGGCCACTCTGCACAGAGCAGGTAAGTACTGTATAAGATGTTTGTTATTTTTATTGAAAAAAAAAAACGAGACTCTGCAATCACATTAGTCTTTAGATGTCTAGAATTAAACAATTGGTTTAAGGCCAGGTATGTTCCTGGGGGAGAAAATTAAGTTGAATGATTTAAATTGAATGATGTTCTATCCTGCTCTTAGATTTTCCTTTTTTCAACTGTTATTTCCAAAGGCAGATGCAGAAGGAGAGCTATGCCCACACAATCTAAGTGATCTGATACCATCAAACCTTTTGTGGCACCCACAATGTGGGCCAATAACTCTGCTGCTAGGTTTTTCTTTCCATGCAATGTTTAATGCTGACTGTATCCTAGTTGTAGAATTTTCTGTACTTTTTTGGTAACTATTTGGTTGTAAATATCCTACGGGATTTTTCTTTTTAGATTAGGTAGCTACCCCACACGTACAAGTTACTGCTCTGTCAAGCAAATATGTAAATGTTATTGAAGATACTTCTTCAGGCTTGATAAGAGATGACCCAATTCTCTGTATATATATATATATATATATATATATATATATATATATATATATATATATTCTAAATAAAATCTGCTTGATGACTTTTAAAGTCCGCACTTCTAAGTTTGAACCAAAAATCTTTTTTGAGGCTTTTGGAATCTGTGAACTAGTACCGAAAAGTCACACCGATTTAATTTTCGGATAAAAAAAACATTCTGAAGCAGTTTTGAGTGATTTGGTAGTCCACATTTTCAGCTTGGAATAGGCAGATGGCTTTGCCTAACAATCCTATCTGTTCTTTTGTCTTGGTACAAGAATACCTGCAATATCAGCCTTCAGTTTCCAATTCATTTTTCATTCACCTAAATGGTTGCCCACTCACTGTTTGCCAATGTATTGCTGTTCTTAAGGAGTGGTTTACACTATTTTAAGATATTATCCCACTCCTTCCAAATTGGAGCTGCAACAGAGGCACTCTGTCTTATTTTGAATGTTGCAATTATTAAGAAAGTGGGTGGCTGGCTGTGTGCCTATTTTAAGTCATATATCTGTCCTAGTATGTGTATCTAACTGTGCTTGTTTTAAGTTAACAGTAGTGTTGAGCGAACCCGGACTGTAAAGTTTGGGTCCGTACCGAACTTTGGGGTGTCCGGGACCCAGACCCGGACTTTTAAAAAAAGTCAGAGTTCGGGTCCGGGGTTCTGGTAATTTTAATGAAAAATCTTAAAAATGCTGTAAAAAAGTCCAGGAAGGTCCTAGAGGTCTGCAAAAGGAAGGAAAATGGGGGTAAGGGTGGGAAAAGTGCCCTACAAAGAAGTGGGGACAGGAAAATAACTTTAAATATTTAAAAAAAAAATAAAAACATAAAAAAGCAAAAATGGAGGTGAATGGGGATCATCTTCAAACTGGGTCTGAAAAGTATTAATTAACATTAGAGGCCATAGAACTGTTCTAAAATCATCTTCAAACTGTGTCAAAAAAGTATAAATAAGCCGGGAGTACCCATATCACTGTTCTGCAAAATGCGTGTGTCACTTTAAATGAAACCGGGAATAAGTGAACATCTGTTATGCAAACTTATTTAAAGTCTGTGTGTCACTTTAAATGAAACCGTGAATCAGTGCACATCTGTTCTGCACAATTATTTAAAGTCTGTGTGTCACTTTAAATGAAACCGTGAATCAGTGCACATCTGTTCTGCACACTTATTTAAAGTCTGTGTGTCACTTTAAATGAAACCGTGAATCAGTGCACATCTGTTCTGCACAATTCTTTAAATTTATTAACACGTCTTGTCTACACGTGACTAAGTGCCAAAGTAAATTTCACTGTGTGTCTGAAATTTATTCAAACGTATTGTCTACAAGTGAATAAGGGCCAAAGTAAATTTCACTGTGTGCGTAAAACGTCTTGTCACTATACCCATGAGGGCCGAATAAATATGAAAAAACTGTGTCAAACTTCTACTAAAATCTTGTCAAGATACCGGAGATTACAATTAATTATGAAAAGTCTGGGTCAAACTTCTACT
>BLSH010177751.1:88607-110612 GCA_018402905.1 Glandirana rugosa | reverse complement strand
AGTCCGGGTGGGTGGTGATGTAAACGGGTCACACGTCAATCGCTCTATATCGTAGGGACGGGCACGAATAACCAGGTACATAGTCTCCAATACACCTGGAACGGTGTCTACCGTAACGCGTCACGTGTGAACCAGAACAGGGACTGAACAAACACGTCCCTTCCCTACCGAGCAGACCTTTTCATCACCGCCGACCCTTGGAGCATGACACCCGTCGGTGGCGGTAGTCCAAAAACTTTGACAGGCACAGGTGGTCTGCCTTACTGTCGTAAAGTTTCCGGACCTTAAAACTTTACGACCGTAAGTCCCGGTCCCTAGCGCCCACCCATCCCCCCATGAAGGAGAAAGAGAGGTCACAAACCCTCTACTTGTCGACATTCGAAGGTACCCTGGTACCACACCTTTACGAACCCCTGCCACCGCCTGTACCACCGTAACGACGGTATAGCACCCGCGATCCCTGGCCCTGAATGCCAGCATTTCAAAATTCCAGGCCTTTGAAATGCTGTCATTCCGTCTGGTGGACACGGACAGTTTCAAAAACCTGATGGCGGTGGCTGCCCACAGTACGAGGTTCCCAGCCGCCACTACTTTTCCAGACGAGCCATCCCTTCCCTGCACAAACAAGTCAGGGACAAGACCAAGTGTGCACTGCGCAATGCCATCTGTGGCAAGGTCCACATAACCTCTGATACATGGACCAATAAGCACGGGCAGGGATGCTATATCTCGCTAACTGCACACTGGGCAAATGTAGTGGTGGGTGGGCCTGAGCCGGCTAGCCATTCGGCGTATGTCCTTCCACCACCGAGGATTGCAGGGCATTTCTCTTTGCCTCATGTTGCCTCCTCCTCCTACTGCGCTTCCTCCTGCTCGACCACCTACTCATCCGCTCAGCATAACACCTTCACCACCAACATCAGCACATCCAGGGGGAAACGACAGCAGGCTGTTTTAAAACTGATATGTTTGGAGGATAAACCCCACACTGCGCAGGAGCTGTAGACGGGCATTGAACAACAGACCAATGAGTGGTTGTTGCCACTGAGTCTCAAGCCCGGCCTAGTGGTGTGCGACAATGGCCGAAATCTCGTAGCGGCTCTGGGCCGAGCCGGTTTGACGCACATCCCTTGCCTGGCGCATGTGCTGAATTTGGTGGTACAGAATTTTATAAAAAACTACCTATATGTCAGAGCTGCTGCATAAAGTGCGGGCCGTCTGTAGGGCACTTTCGGCATTCGCACCCTGCTGCTGCTCGCCTGTCTGCACTGCAGCGGAACTTCGGCCTTCCCGCTCACCGCCTCATATGCAACGTGCCCACAAGGTGGAACTCCACCTTGCACATCCTGGAGAGACTGTGCAAGCAGCAGCAGGCAATAGTGGAGTTTCAGCTGCAGCATGCATGGGTCAGTCACTCTGCAGAACAGCAACACTTCACCACCAACGAGTGGGCCTCCATGCGAGACCTGTGTAGCGTATTGCGGTGTTTTGAGTACTCCACCAACATGGCCAGTGCCGATGACGCTGTTCTCAGCGTTACTATCCCACTTCTATGTCTCCTTGAAAAAACACTTCGGGCCATGATGGAAGAGGATATGGCACAGGAGGATGAGGAGGAGCAAGAGGGGTCATATCCATGGTTATCAGGCCAGTCATTCGCAAGTGACTCAGGGGGTGGGTTCCTGCACCAGCATAGGCCAGGTCAAAAATATTCAAGCCAGGGCACAGTTCTGGAGGAGGACGAGGAAGATGAGGAGGAGGAGGAGGAATCGCAGCAGGGTGGCACCCAACGCAGCTCGTGGGCATCACTGGAGCGTGGCTGGGGGGATACAGAGGACACAGATGATATACTTCCCACAGAGGACAGCTTGTCTTTGCCTCTGGGCAGCCTGGCACACATGGCCGACTACATGCTGCAGTGCCTGCGGAACGACAGCCGAGTTGCCCACATTGTAACTTCTTCTGATTACTGGGTGGCCACCCTGCTGGATCCCCATTACAAGGACAACATGCCGTCCTTAATTCCCTCACTGGAGCGTGTGAGGAAGATGCGCCACTACAAGCGCACACTGGTAGAGGCGCTGCTGAGGGCATTCCCAAATGACACCGGGGGCTCAGTGGAAGCACAAGGCGAAGGCAGAGGAGGAGGAGGAGGAAGAGGCCACCAACGCAGCTGTGCCATTGCCAGCACCTCAGAAGGCAGGGTTAGCATGGCAGAAATGTGGCAAAGCTTTGTCAGCAGCCCGCCACAACAAACAGCACCACCAGCTGATAGACAACGTCTTAGCAGGAGGCAGCATTTCAGCAACATGGTGCAAGAGTATGTGTGCACACGCCTACACGTACTGACTGATGGGTCTGCCCCATTCAACTTCTGGGTCTCCAAATTGGCCACATGGCCTGAGCTTGCCCTTTGTGCCTTGGAGGTGCTGGCCTGCCCTGCAGCCAGTGTATTGTCTGAACGTGTGTTTAGCATGGCAGGGGGCGTTATCACAGACAAGCGCAGCCGCCTGTCCACAGTCAACGTGGACAAGCTAACCTTTATTAAAATGAACCAGGCATGGATCCCACAAGACTTGTCTGTACCTTGTGCAGAATAAACATTTAGACCGGACTCACACAGCCATTCGTATACTTGTTTTTTTGAATAGGCCTCTATATTTTGGGGGCTACCCCAATTATAAACAAACATAAATAAAACCAGTGTTGGCTACCTCCTCCTCCTCCTCCACCACCGCCACTTCCACCTACACTGCCACGGTCACGGCCTAGTCAACCTCTAGGCTCCTACTCCACATCCACCCCCCCTTCCCATTTTTTTTAAATTTGATTTTAATTTATTTTCCCTATGCCCATTTTTTTGTAGGGCACTTGCCCTACTCTTTCCCCCCATTTTACTTCCTTTTGCAGCCCTCTAGCACTTGCCAGAACTTTGTTACAGCCACTTTTGTGCCTAAAAGTTTGGGTCCCCATTGACTTCAAGTTCGGGCAAAGCTCGGTGCCGAACCCGGACTTTTTCCCAAAGTTCGTTCGGACCCTCCTCTTGACAAAAAGCCCAGTTGTGGCTAAAATTTTGAGTTGGTCTACTTGACCGAGGTTTGGTTTCAAAAGAACCCCTTATTTTCCACTTCTTGATTAGAGTTTGAACACTGCTGATTGTCTTTCTCAATTCCTTGGATATCTTGTGATATCCCTTTCCTGTTTTATACAGTTCAACTACCTTTTCCCGCAGATGCTTTGACAATTCTTTTGCTTTCAGTCAGTGCAGTGCAGCGCTGGATGAAAGATGCAAGGGTCTGTCAGGAGTCCAGAAACTCATTGACCTTTTATACACACACTAATTACAAGCAAACAGATTACAGGTGAGGATGATTACCTTTAATAGCCATTCAAACCCGTTTGTGTCAACTTGTGTGCATGTTATCAGGCCAAAATCACCAGGATATGTAAACTTTTTATCAGGGTCATTTGGGTAGTTTCTGTTGTCATTATGATTTAAAAAGAGTAAACACGGTTGATTGATAATAAATGGCTTCAGCCAAACACTAACTATGAGTGAAAGAAATGTTTTTGTGCTATCAATCATATTCTCTGAAAAATGGCAAAGGAATCATAAATTCTGCCAGGGTATGTAAACACTTATGAACACAACTGTGTGTGTGTGTGCTATACAAGGTACATATATATTCTTTCACTGCCTGAACTGACTCTATATACTATACACTGAATGAACTGTATATTTAGCCTACACTGAAGGCATCGTAATATATATATATATATATATATATATATATATATATATATATATATATATATATATATATACATTATATAAGGTACATATATATTCTTACACTGCCTGAACTGCCTGTATATGGTCTACACTGCCTGCACTAGTTTATTTACACTGAACTGCCTACATTCCACTAGCTAAACCCTCTCTCTCCACGTCTCACACACACACTACACAGAACCGCTGTTCAAACAGCTTTATATAGTGTGGGCGTGGACTGAAACCCCTGGTCCATGATTGGCCAAAGGCACCCAGCCTTTGGCCAATCATGGCTCTCACAGCAGACCGTGCTGTGATTGGCCAAAGCATGCAAGTCATGTGTATGCTTTGGCCAATCAGTGGGCGGCATTTCCCCGAATACCACTGCATTATGGGGCACTTGAATTTCCTGCGAACACCCCATAATGTTCAGGATTTGCCAAACAGGCAAACCCCCAATGTTCAAGTCGAACATATGTTCGACTCGAACCGGTGCCCATCCCTACCTGGAATGCCAGCAGAGCAAGGTTATCCAGCAGAGTGTGTATAGCAGAAGGGTGCATATCATGTCTTCATCTGGGAGAGGATTCACACATATCCCCTGGTGGTGTGGTTTGGGAATAAGAGAGCATGAGCCGAGATCTTCTGGTGATGTGAAGATTACAGTTCCTAATTGCCTCGCTTTCAACCAGAACATCAAAGGAACCAGATGTGGACTGGAATGCTGACCTGGGTCAAGAAGTTTGATGGTAACATAGCCACCTGGTGGAGACAGCAACATACTTCCTGGAGGATCCAGGGTAACATGTCACTTTCTGGTGATTGAGAACTATGGCCCCTTATAATTTACGGATGGTTGCTAATTTGACAGAGGATCACACCGGGCAGGTAGAGGGTGTTTGTGTGGGTTCTGTCTGTGAGTGCTTTAAAATGTGAGGGGAAACGATGAAGCCCCCCTTCTCTTTTTCCTGGAGCCTATCCAACATACAGAATCCTGAGGAAGGACTTACGTAACATATCATCTCTGCTCTTTTTGTTTTATATGCTCTGTATTACTATCCTTTGATTTTATTTTAGTGCTCTTTGTGAATAAACAAGACCTTTGGTTCTTTAAGCATTGTGTTTATTTTATAGCTAATATTGTTATTATATCATCACCATTAATATTTTGCTGAGCTTTTGATAGATTAGATAATTATAGGAACATACAAAATAATACATATTTATAATTTAAATAGGGGGACATCAAAACCACTCCCTATTTATTTCAAAGGCTAAGGTTATAGTAGAGAGATTGTTTTTTTCTTCATACTTACCTGTAAAATCCATTTCTTTGAGTACATCACGGGACACAGAGCAGCCATATACATTACTACCTGGGTATACGCCACCTTTAGGTGAATGGAAACTGGTAGAATAACCAAAAACAGGAAGTCCCCCTCTATATAGCCCCTCCCATACAGGAAGTACTCCAGTTTTGTAGCAAGCAATGAACTCCCAAAAAGAGAGGGGAGGGACCTCTGTGTCCCATGATGTACTCAAAGAAATGGATTTTACAGGTAAGTATGAAGAAAAAATCCAATTTTCTTTCTCGTGACACTTAGCAGCCATATAAATTACTACATGGGAAATCCCAGAGCAATAGTCTTGAGGGGAGGGAGACACACTGTATGAAAACAACATCAGATGAATACAGCAGCCTGTAAAACACTACGGCCAAAACCAAGTCCTCCGCTACCCTAACCCTGAAGGGAGGAGCTTTACCTTTCAGACCATAGGCCTGAGTGATTAACTGGTGAATCCAAAGTGAAATGGATGCCTTAAAAGTCGCTTGACCCCTCTTGGGGCCTTTCAGCAAAAACAAAAAACTTCTGATGCTTGCAGACCTTTCCAGATAGGTTCTAACTGTGCACACCACATCCTAAAGGTGCAACTGCTTCTCCTCTTGCGAGCCATGCTGAGAGAAAAAATAAGGTAGAACAATGTCTTTATTTAAATTAAATTCAGAAGCTACCTTAGGCAGAAAGGACAGAAGAGAACGTAGCACCACCTTATCATAATGCAAAATTAAATATGGCTCTTTACAGGAAAAGGCCGTTAGCTCGGAGACCCTTCTAGCCGAAGTAATTACAAAAAGAAAAGCCAACTTCAAAGTCAGAAGATCTAACGGAATCTTGTTGATCGATTCAAAAGGTTGCTCCTGTAGCACAGACAGAAGCAAATTCAAATCCCAAGGACAAAGAGGAATCTTCATGGGAGTCCATAAATGAGTCACCCCTTGAAGAAAAGTTTGGATTAGGGAATGTGAAGCCAAAGGCTTCCGGAAGCACTCTGATAAGGCTGAAACCTGGACTTAAATTGTTGTCAAGGCTAACTTATTGTCTAAGCCTGACTGAAGAAAAAAGAGAATTCTTCCAACCAAGTACTTGCGAGGATGTCAACTGCTGGCCTCACACCAAGCAATGCAGGCTTTCCAAACCCTGCGAGAGATCTTCCTGGTGACCACCTTTCTAGCATTTACCAATGTAGACATCACTGGTCCTGAGATACCACGATCTCCTAGCACCCTAGCTTCAATAGCCACGCCGTCAAATTCAGCGAGCTTAAATTTGGGTGGAATATAGGCATCTGTGACAGTAGATTAAGCTAGACATGTGCACTGCCAAAAAATGTGTCCGTTTTCGTTAACGTTTCATTTGTTTTTTTTTTTCGTTTTTCAGGTCATTCGTTATGATTGCAATTCGGAAATTCATACATTCAGAAATTTGTACATTCATAACTTCATACATCCGTAAATTCGTACATTCATAAATACGTAAATTCAAACATTCGTAACTTTGTAAATTCGCAAATTCCGAAAATCCAAAAATAAGAAAGAAAATTCGAAAGAACGAAAATCTGAAAATTTTAAGTAATATCTAACTAACTAATAATAACTAACTATTAAATTATAGGTATTGGAATTTCCTTTCAAATTTAGCTGTTAGTGAACGTAACGAAAACAAATGTTTCTGAAGTTACGAATTATCCGAAATAATGAATGCTGCATCTAAACAAATGGAACGGAAGGAATTAATAATCAATAATAATAATAAAAAGTTATTATTATTGTTATTAATTATTATTAATTTGTTACGTTCCATTTGTTTAGACATGAAAGTGGGCCACTGCAGGGGTGTACCAACCCAATTGGGGTAAATTAAGAATAGGGGAAATTATACCTAATGCCACATTCAAATATTGAATACAAACAAACACATAATTACCCCTAGGATTTTAAAGGCATAGGTACCCTGAGTAAGCTAGGGTGACAAAGTATTAAAATATTTTAAATTTTATTACAAATAGTTTAAAATCAAAGTACAAAAACAGTAAAAGCAAAGATGCAGTAGTTATACATTACATAGCATGTGAAATATGCGGTGGATGCAATGGGTCCTGCGCGCCGCAGGGGAGCACATATCCAGCTTCTCAAGCGATCCCCTGGCCGAGTGGAGTCCGGCGTCACCGCGCATGCACTGCGAGATGACGTCAGACATCACAAGGCCACTGGCACGTGATGTGGGAGCCGCCATCTCCGAAGCTGGAATGCCAGGGGGGAGGAGGTCAAGGCCGCCAACACCCTTCTGGTGCAGAGACCATTCTCCTGGATGTATGTGTTGGCGGCTGAGATATCTGCCCTCCAGTTCTCTACCCTGGAATGTGGACTGGAGACAGCACTGGCATATGCTTTTCTGCCCAGGATAACACGTGACTGACCTCAATGTGGGCCAGGCGGCTCTTGGTGGCATTTTGAGTTTGCACCCTTACCGTGTGACCCTGTAACCTTGCTGTCCAACAATTCAGCACTAGGCGTATTGCCCGCAGCTCTAGAACATTGATGGGCAATCCCTGTTCCTTCAGAATCCATCTCCCCTGAACTGTAGCACTTTCCATGACTGCGTCCCAGCTGGAGAGACTGGCATCTGTGGTCACTACCTTCGAATGACAGTGGAAGAAAAGACCTTCCTTGTACCAGATTCGGGTCTATTAACCACTTCCTCGAGCCCTGTGGGTTAAGATCATGCAGAAATCCAAAGCCAGCATCGTCCTGCTCCAATCAGACAGAATGTTCTGCTGCAATTCCCTGGAATGGAATTGGGCATACAGAATTTCCTCGAATGAGGAAACCATCCTTCCCAAAAGACGAATACAGAGTTGGACAGACAGGCGTCTCTTTCAACTTACATACCGAACTTGATCCCTTAGGCCCTTGACACTTCTTGGAGGCAAGAACACTCTTGCCTGGATTGTGTCCATAACAAGGCCTAAGTATTCCAGCCTTTGAAATGGTTTTAAGGCCGATTTCTTGGAATTTATTAGACCTGTGCATGACGAAAAAATTATTTCCGTTTCGTTTCAATTAGTTAATCTAGTTATTTTGTGTAGTTAAATTTGTTGATTCGTTCAATTTGCATTCAGAATTCATATTCGGAATTTGTATTTGGAATTTTTGAATTTTCTTCGAATTTACTGATTTTTTTCTATTCGAAACGTTCAAATCTATACAGTTTCTTTTCGGTCCTAACAAAAATGTTATATTTTTTTGATTTGAATGCAGCAAAGTGAACAAACAAAAGAAAATCTTCATCAAATGATTGCAATGACCCTTTAAATCACCTTTGGCTTAACAAAAGCAGCATTATTTTAAGTCTTTGATTTCAGAAGTATGTTTACAGTTCAAATTCAAATGGAATGCGATGTAAAATTTGATTCAAATTTCAATTCGAATTTCATTTTGCTATTCAGAACATTCGGTAAACTTCGTTAATACTGTAATTCGGAGATTCGGATACATCCGAATCTCCGAATGATGAAAAATTTGTCCGACTGTTAATTCGAAATGAAATGAACCGCACATGTCTAGGATTTATGATCCATCTGAGATGTTCCAGAAATTGGACCATAAGGGCCACTGTCACGTACCTGGTGGAGGAGTATGTTGTGCAGGGAACAACCTCTCTTACTATCCTGACTCACGGACCCCTGGAAGTGGGAACAGGGAGCCCGGGAGTACAGGGTGGCACGGGGGCTTAGCAGAGTGGCTGATGCTGATGCAAGAGTCTTGCTGCAGCTGGGTTGAAGGTTAGCGTTAGCCACTCGTGGTCTCCGGCGGAGGGGCCGGGAGCCTGTGCAGTAGATGGAGGTATGATAAGAGGCAGGCCGGGTCGTCAAGAGGCGGACGGTGCAAGACCAAGGGGGCAGGCAAAGAGTAGTCGGGGTCACAAGCCAGTGTCAGGAGGTGGGCAGCGAGGTACAGAGCAGCAGGCAGAGAGTAGTCGGGGTCACAAGCAGGGGTCGGTGCAGGCAGAAGGTGATGAGAAGTAACAAGCCGGGTCACAGGAAACAGGAAGTCAGATCAAACAGGTCACTCAGGAACACGGATACGCTGTAGACAGGACAGCACTTACTACAGGAAGCAGGAAGTTTAAATAGAGCTGCTCATCCAGGAAATAGAGGAAACCACAATCAAAAGCAATTAATCCTCAGCACAGTCTTTTTCTAACAGCCACTTTCCTCATCGAAACCTGCAACAATTGATCCCTGAGTAGGATATTGTCTAAGTAGCCTGCAATCAAGATCCCTCGAGATCTTAGAAGACCCAGAACTGGAGCCAGGACCTTTGTGAAAGCTCAGGGGGCAGTTGCGAGCCCAAAGGGCAGAGCCGCAAACTGAAAGTGCTGCTCCTCTATGACAAAGCGCAAAAACCTTTGAAGAGGTTGAAAAATTGACACGTGCAGGTATGCATCCCTGATATCTATGGATGCCAGGAAATCTCCTTGGAGAGAGGCCACTACAGAGCGGACTGATTCCATTCCAAAGGGCCACACTGAGAGATAATGGTTTAGTGTGCTTAGATCCAGAATTGGTCTTATGTCCCCATTTGGTTTTGAAACCATGAACAGGTTTGAATAAAACTCTGTACCCCTTTTGGGAACTGGGACCTCCATAATCCCTGCTGTCTTAAACGGTCTAGTACTTGGAGTAATAAGCCCTTTCTTGAAAGGTTTGTGGGAAGGCTGAACCTCACAAACCTTTGAGCAGGGTAGGAGTGTAACTCCAGCGTGTACCCCTGAGACACTGTGGAGATGACCAACTTGTCTTGAGCCAGCGTTCCCCACACTCCCGCAAACTGCAGCAACCTTCCCCCCACCCGCACGAGTAGGGGCATCTCTTCATAAGGAAGGTTTGGTGCCAGTATTAGCAGACTTTTGGACCCACGGCCTCTTTTTGCCCTGGCCTTGTTGTTTACCTTTGGCAGCAGATCCCTGGTGTTGTTGGAACTGCCTAGGGCCTGAAAAACTTGGGGGAGTTGCACATGGCACCTTAAAAGAGGGCCGTGTAGCTACCTTTTCACAGGAAGAAGGGAACTCTTTCCTCCAGATATCTTCTAGATGTACTTATCAATATCATCCCCAAACAAACGTTTTCCATGGAAAGGAAAACCTGCTAGCATGCTTTTACAAGGGAGCTCTGCTGATCAGCTTTTTAGCCATAATAGTCTGCGCATGTGCACAGACAGAAGAGCCATATGGGAAATCTGTTGTATGGAGTCTTTGAGGGCATCTATAGTAAAGCAAAGAACCTGAGGTAGATCTGCTCTGTCCTGAGCAGAATCCTTTGTTCTATTGAGCCGCTTAACCAGATCCTTCAAGGCTTGACAGACCCCAATTGCCGCCACTGTGGGCTGAATAGCGGAACCTGCCAGAGTGAAGGATGCCTTTAACAAGGTTTCCAGCTTCTAATCTGCAGGATCCTTAAAGACCTGTGCATTATCCACTAGACAAGTTAAGGTCTGCTGCATCCACAACCGGCATGCTCCACTTTTTACTAAAGCTTTCCTCCATAGAATATAACAAAGAAAATCTCTTTGGAGGCACAGACATCCTGTCTGTGTGCTCCCAGTTGGAATATACCACCTGCTTCAAGAGTAGGTGAAAAGGAAACACCTGCGTACCCTGCTGTGGTTTCAAAGAACCCAGGGAGGAACAAGGGGTTTCCAGGACCTCTACTGGAGGTAACTTAAAAGCTGTATGAACCATCTGCATAAGAGAATGGCTGATATGATCTGAGCCTCTTCAGGCTCTGAATCACTTGAGACAGATTCCTCTGTTTGGATATCAGCTGCATGATCGGCCATTACCTCTTCTACCTCATTAACCCAGTCTTGCTCCAATATAGGAAGAATAGGGAAAGGGGATCTGTCACGCTTTCTGCCACTCTGCATGACAGAAGTGATCATTCCAGAAATCTTGCTTTTTAGACCAGCCAATCTCCTTAGTAATGTACCCTGAGGTAGAAGCATTGGTAGCAGGCACAACACCGGATAGACGCAGCGGCTCAGATTGCCCGGTGTCATCCAGTCTTTCAGGGGAGGCCATTACAGTAGAGATCCATTTAGCTTCTACAGGAGCCACTGATGGAACACATGTGCCCCTTGCTGCAGTTCCTCAGTACCACAATTCCCCCTTGGAAGACTCCTATACAATGACCTGTTCTTCCAGCTAATGCAACATAATTAGGCTGTACCTGCCATCACCCATAGGACTCACATGTCACCCAGGATAGGCTGCTCTGTGTCCCCTCCGTTGGCCAGCAACAAAACCTTAGTGTGGCTTTAAAAGCTTTCCTCGGCCATCAGGGCCACGTGCATGCACACACGCGCCCCCGCATTACGCACATGCTCCCGTGGAGGAGAATTACACAGAGCAGCATTCCTATGCCCTCTAGTGGGTAAAAAATGCACAGCAAGCAAACATTTTTCTTTTTCTGTCAGCCTAAATATACACCATTGCAGGAGAATATATATAATAATTGGACCCTTGTTTTACACAGGGCCACTTACCGATCCCACCACAGGACAATAACCTAAGCCAGAGGTCCAGCTTTCGCCCATCGTGGCGAGGGTTTTATCACCACAAACTTTCAAGGACTGGGTACCCACTCCCTTGGACCTGTACAGCACCCTACAGGAAATGCCTTAGTTCTGAAGTGTCCAGGATTTTCACTACGCAGGGTCCAGCACCCGAAGGTTGCATTACAGGCAAAACCTTGTCGTTGATACTTTAATATACTTTACGAGGCCATTTATCTTAGCATAGTAGCTTTTTGAAATGCATCCGATCTGGAAAAGATGTCCCTTGATTCTCAAGAACCTGTGCGGGATTACAGTATGGAAGCTCCCAGAGAGGTCAAAAGTGACCATCCACCTTTTCATACACTGGCGGGAAGAACTGGAGTACTTCCTGTAAAGGAGGGGTTATATAGAGGGGGACTTCCTATTTTTGGTTATTCTACCAGCGTCCATTCACCTAAAGGTGGCGTATAATCCAGGTAGTAATGTCTATGGCTGATCTGTGCACCGTGATGTACGAGAAAGAAATGTTTTCTTTATAGCAGAAATGAGCTAAATAGAATAGTTTTATGGGCAGAAGAGGCAATAGAGTTGATTTACTAAACAAACCTGCACCTTCACATATCTGAGTGTAGCTGTTAGAAGACTGTGCTGAGGGTTTGTGCATTTGATTGTTGTTTCCTCGCGCTCCCGGAAGAGGCGGGGCCGGGCAGCCCTATTTAAACAAGTGTACTTCCTGCATCTAGTGCTGTCTGATCTACAGCGTGTACCCGTCCTTCCTGAGCAACTTGTGCCTGTTATCTGTTCCTGTCTCCTGTGACCTGGCTTGCCCAACCTTGTCTGAACTCCGCCTGTACCGACCCTTGGCTTGCCTACGACCTTCCGATTGCCTGATCCTTCTGCACTTCTGCTGTCAGCCTGTTAACGAACTCTGCCTGTACCCAACCATCCGCCTGCCTGCTCCTTTTGTACTTCCTAGCCTGCCTGTTGCCCGGACTGTACGACCACTCTTCTGTCTTGCACGAGTCCCAGTGGACCTACACACACCACCAAGTGTTCCTGTCCAACCCTCATGCCCCTCTGCGCTCCTGAACTCCCTGTTTGCTCTATTAGGGGTTCTCGAACCAGGGCCACAAGAGAGGTTACCCCTGCATAAGTCAGACTCCTCCTCCAGGTACGTGACAGTAGCTGTGTTCACTTCAATAATCCAACCATGTGCAAGCCAAAGTCCTATTTTTTCTTTTTCTTGAACATGATTTGATATTCAAAGTGAACACAGTTTAAATGTAATACTTTGCAAAGTGATCAACCTCTACTGCTTTAGTAAATCATCCTTTTGCATGCTTCATCTGCCAAATAACTATTTTACCTTTTTTACTAGAGAGGAACCTAAATAAACACTGCCTACAGCACACCTGCAATACAGTGTCTCAGCATCTGCATCTGACACCCATTTACCACAGATTAGACCAATTTTCTAAAAGTCTAAAAGTCCAGGTTTTTGAACAAATCTGGATAGGTAGGATGAGGGTCCTTGATTTTGAACAGTTAGCTAGTTATTCTATATTTAGGGGAGTGTTCTCAAAATTCCATTCACCAAAAAAACTGACTATACTCTCATAGTAAATATACTGTTACAAGTGACCCAGTGCTTATTGTAAAGATACAGCCACATTGCATGTTAACCACTTGCCATCTGTAGGCCATCATATGATGTTGTGGACTTTGGGTGGAGATATCTAAGTGATGCCTGCAGCTTCAGGCATCACCCAGATATCTTTTTTTCAGCCGGCGATTCCCTCACATGTAAAAGCCCCTCCGGTGCTTCTCTGGTCTCTCCCGTGCAATCGGAGCTGGAAAATGAACCCGCCAGAGGCGGCAGCTTACTATAGAGGTAATCGGGGACCATCTCTATGACCCTCTGAGGCCAGAGCACAAGACCTCCTCTGTAACTCTAAACTGGTAACCTGTAAAAATTTTTAAAGCTTCGCTTATGGAGTTTTTTGAGAGTAGCATTTTCTCGCCATTTCACAAGCGTGTGCAATTTTAAAGCATGATATGTTAAATATCCATTTACTCGGCGTAATATGATCTTTCACATTATACAAAAAAATTGGGCTAAGTATTTTCTTTTTTTAATTCATGAAAGTGTTTTTATTTTCCAAAAAAAGTGTTTGAAAAATTGCTGTGCAAATACCGTGTGACATAAAAAATTGCAATGACTGCCCTTTTATTTTCTAGGGTCTCTGCTAAATATATATATACTGTCTATATATAATGTTTGGGGTAATTTTCAAGCAAAAAAGCACTGATTTTTACAAATATGAGAGAAATGTCAGAATTTGCCCAGTAGGCAAGTTGTTAATATTATCACTTCACTAACTATAGCAATATGTTTTGCCATAAGCAAAGAGAGCTGAAAATTTATCTCACAAACTTTTTCTTATAGCAAATAGTACATACGCCTCTTGTTGTAGTCATTTGCCATATCGTTCCTGAGTAATCCAAATTATTAAAACAAAGTCATCATTTCAACCTTTTATCAACATTCAGAAATAATCTTTTACTTCACTTTGTTCCGAATTCAAACAACCAACTTTCATCATTTGTTTGCATGATCTCATGTATTTATTTTGTTCCAGACAATGCAGAGATTAGTTAATATGAGCAGAAATGTACTGATGAAACATCCCCCAGAACATGTTCCCTGAGTGTGTCAGCAGTATACTGATTTCATATCTTTTTATCTAGACCAAGTTTTTATATTATTCACAACATTCACACCGACATCTTATTATAGGGCATCTGATCATGGGATGCCTGTGCTTCATAAATGATCATATTGATTCCTATTTCAAAAAAACAATTACCTACAGAAGATCTAATATGAGTGAAATGTATTTTCAACCAAAGAAACATATTCATCCTAATGGCAAACAAGGTGTATGAATGCTGTGAAATAGAGATAAGCAAGCCACTTTGCAAAGGACGGTTTGGCCAGTGAACTGATAAAGTGGTTTAAAGAACCAGGTCACTTTCTTAAAGAGGAGCTCCAGTCATATTTCTGAAAATTAAAAGTCAGCAGCAACAAAACTGTAACTGTTGAGTATTATTAAACAGACCACCAGGGTCGTTTTCTCTACAGGTCTTCATTCCCCAGCACTAGCATCTTAACTGTGGGTACCTACTATGACATGTTGTTGCTTCACAGCCGGTTGCCCACTACGCATGTGTGAGCCACGCTGCATGTTGTGAATGGTCCAGCAGTCTTCTGGGACCTGCGACGTGTCCCATGAGACTGCAGGCAGGGAGAGGGGAGAAGAACTTAGAGCAGAATAGGGTACCTGTCAAGATCAGGAGCCCGCTACCCCCCCAAAAAAAAATATGTTTCCGGAGTGGGGGAGGAGGCCTCAAATTGTAACTTCCCCTTTTGGTTCTTCTTTAAGAAGAATGACCGCAGCATCCACCTACACAGGAAACCATGGCATTGTGGGCTACTTGCCCCCCCTGTGGCTTTTTGTCACATGGAAGGATCCAATGTTTTCCATTGTTAAAAGGGATTAGCCTGACATAATAAGAAAGTTTTATATCCCATATGAAAGTATAGTACTTACTTACAAACACACGTGACCTCCACTCGCCAGTGGAAGTCCCGAGTGACGAAACACGTCGTGATTGGTTGGTACGGCAACACCCACAAGCAGACGCCCCGAACGTTTGGCTCAGCTCCCCGCTGGATGGAGTAGAGTGAGGTGAGGACGGAGGCAAGCAGTGGAGCCTCTCACTAGTCTATGGATGGGTGGCGTCTGCATATGTATATTTTCGCTCAGATGATCTGCGATCTGGTAAGGGTTTTACCACAGCGGGACGTTTTTATGTGTAAGTGAAATACATTTCCTATACGGTTTTACACTATGTCCTGGCGCTTGCTTTTTTTCACATGTGTGTATCTGCGAGAGGGACCGGCACCCAGTATTTGTCTTTGAAGTGCAGGAGAGAGCACTCATAAGCGTTGCAGCTAGAGCCTGAGAAGTGCCTAGCATAAAGTTGTGGTAAGCATACATCTTTGAGGGGGAAGGTGGTCACCTGCATGCTCACATGGTGAAAGGTGAATGAAGCATTTTAAGCAAGAATCGCCTGATTCAACTGGAACTTTTTTGGTGCCAGTGCATTTGCGTGCACTTGATATATGTTTAAGGACAGTCACCTATCACTGGGGGCAATATATTCAATATCAGAAAAGACAAAGACGGTTTGCAGAATGTAATCTATCTGGAATGTTGATTGAATAAGCCCTCTCTCATTTAGTGCTACTTGTGGGATTTTGGTCACGTGTGTTTGTATTCATTGGATGTAGTTAAAGTGGCAGCTACTCATTACTGATATTTTCTGATTTGAGATACTTACATCTATAGTGGCCCGGATCTCGGATCTATCGCTAGTCGCACTATAGGATAGATTTGTTGTTTCTTCAGAATATAGTACTTACTTACCTAAAGTTTACCCAGGGTGAGGGAACATGTGCTTTCCATGAGCTATAATGGTTTCCAATGCACACATTGGACCACTTTTTACTTATTCACTAACACATGAGGTGACCAAATTTACTTCTGGCCAACTCCTAATACAATATTGTAGCAATATACATTTTCTATGGGCCTCTGACCTCATATTCATGGAATAACCCAATTTGCAGAATACAGTTTTAAAGACTGAGACCTTTTCACATGGGCTCAGCTTATATAAGAGCAATATGTACAGTACATTTGTGCGTATCATTTCTAAAGCAGGCTTCTGGCAGCTTTGTTAAGCTATAAAGATATTAAAGGGGTTGTAAGGGCAGAAGGTTTTTTTAATTTAATGCATTCTATGCATTAAGATAAAAAAAAAACTTTTTGTGTTTAGCAGCCTTCCCAGCACCCCCTAGTTACTTACCTGAGCCCCCTTTCTCTCCAGCGATGTCCATGAATATTTAAGCCATCCGGTACACTCCTCCTGATTGGCTGAGACACAGCAGTGGCACCATTGGCTCCTGCTGCTGTCAATCAAAATCAGCCAATCAGGGGAGAGGGGGGACAGGGCCGGGTCAGGGCTCTGTGTCTGAATGGATATATGGAGCTCTGACTTGGCTTGGGTGCCCTCATAGATAGCTGCTCGATAGGAGGAAGGGGCCAGGAGAAGCAAAGAGAGATCCCAGAAGAGGAGGATCGTGGGCTGTTCTGTGCAAAACTAACTGCACAGTGGAGGTAAGTATAACATGTTTGTTATTTAACCACTTCAATACCGAGCCTGTTTTTTGGGTTAGGTGTTTACGAATTAAAATCAGTTTTTTATGCTATAAAATTACTTAGAACCCACAAACATTATATATATTTTTTTTTTTTCTAACACCCTAGAGAATAAAATGGCGGTCATTGCAAAACTTTATGTCACACGGTATTTGCGCAGCGGTCTTCCAAGCATGCTTTTTTTTAAATAAATTCAGTTTTTTTAGTTAAAAAATAAGAAAACAGTAAAGTTAGGCCAATTTTTTTTCATATTGTGAAGGATAATTGTTAAGCCGAGTAACATGATACCCAACATGTCATGCTTCAAAATTGTGTCCGCTCACGGAATGGCGACAAACTTTGCAGCTTAAAAATCTCCATTGGCTACGTTTAAAAAAATCTACAGGTTAGCAGTTTTGAGTTACAGAGGAGGTCTGGTGCTAGAATTATTGCTCTCGCTCTAATGATTGCGGCGATACCTCACATGTGTGGTTTGAACACCGTTTTCATATGTGAGCGGGACTTACGTATGCGTTCGCTTTTGCTCGCAGCTCGCGGGGACGGGCACTTTAAATTTTTTTTTTTTTAATTATTTATTTTACTTTTTACTTTTTATTTTTGCACTGTTCTTGTTTTGTTTTGTTTTTTAAATTGATCACTTTTATTCCTATTACAAGATATGTAAACATTCCTTGTAATAGAAAAAAGCATGACAGGACCTCCTAAATATGAGATCATTTAAATGCAAAAGAAAAAAAAAATTATTTGAAAAAAATGACAGCCCAACAAAAAAATGGGCACTTTAAGACCGTTGGGCGGAAGTGACGTCTGGCGTTATTTCCGCCCTGCCGTGTTATGGAGCCGGACACTGGGGGGGATGGAGCCGATCATCTCCTCCGCGGCCGACGGGTCCGGTAAGCGGTGGAGATGACGGGAAAGCAGTGGGGGGGGCACCTCTCCCGCCGCTGATAAAAGTGATCTCGCAGTGAATCCACCGCTAAGACAATTTTTATCTTTTTCAGAATCGCCTGCTGAAAAAAGCAATATCTGAATGGTGCTTGTAGCTGCAGGCACCATTCAGATATCACTTCTCAAAGGTAGCGACGTCATAGGACGTCCACCTAAAGAGAAGTGGTTAAAAAAAAACAAAAAACAAGACTTTACAATCACTTTAAACACAGATCCTAACACAATTGATGACTGTCACTTTAAACAAGCTTCACAAGGCTTTCAACAAGTTGACGGTAAGGCCTCATACAGGTCCTCATACATAGGAGCAAAACGCCGGGACCGACCTCAGGCAAAGATCGGCGTTTTTGTTGGCGTTTTGCATCAGCGTCAATGAGCGTTAGTGAGCGTCTAGCGTCAATTGGCGTGTTTTAAAAAAATACATTCCTCTGCTATTTTTTAACCTGAAAACGCCGGTGCTAAAAACACCGGTTAACATCGCTACGGCGTCAATGCACATTACAGAGCGTTAATGAGTGTTTTACCGGCTCAGCGTCAAAAACGTCAAAACGCTACAGCCTCTGAATGAGCGGGTCCTGCATTAGATTTACAGCTTAATAACGCCGACACCATCTACAGCTCAAAAACGTTGGCGTTTTTATGGGGCCATTGAATAACATGGAGAGCTGCAAAAAACGTGGCGTCAAAAAACGCCCGTGTGTATGAGGCCTTATTGAAGCCCACTAGCATCAGAGATTACACTGCAATACAGAAATGCATAACACAATTCCTGTATTATTTTATTATTTATTTTATTACTTTAATTTAAAGCGGTATTAAGCCCAAAACGAAAAATTTAATATATTGCTGTTGACCAATCATTAGATTTGGTGACTACATCATTTTTTTTTCTTTGGCTTTTCCCCCTCTATTTTCATCTGGTGACCTGGTCAGTAAAACACTTCCTGTATTAGTGAGTGTCAGTCGGGGGGGGGGTAGTGTTAAATGTATTAGCAGATTTAGAACCAATAACAAATTGTTGTCAATCTCCAGCTCAGACTTAATAATCAATTACAGCAAAACAATTTGTCCTTTTGGGATAAAGATTTTGCATGAATAAATAAAGTCTCACCATTTTAATCACCCCTGTCAGTGTTAAAGTGTTGCTAAACCCACAACAGTAAAATCAGTCTGTGTATGCAGCATAGTATGCTTGTTATACTCACTGTGGAGCCTAAGGGGTAAAAAGGCTGTTTGATCCTGTCTCCTCTGATCCTCCCCTTTTTCCACTGTCCCCAATCCTTCTCCTGATCCACAGAGCCTGTGAATTCACTCCGCACATGCTCGGTTCGGTGTGTATTGCTAGAGTTTTTTTTCCTCTTGGGAGGGTGCATGTGATTAGCACAGGGCCAATCAGAACTGTCCAGACAGAGGGTCAGGGATCCTGCAGCCTCATAGGACAGTCGGAGGAGAATGAAAACCCCTCCTACAAGCTTTAACCAGGCACTGATAGAAGTCACAAGACTGCTATGTACTGCTGATAAGAAAATGTATTTAGGAGTTTATAATTACTAAAATAATTGCATTTCCATGTTCTTTGTATGGTGAGAGACCAGATATAGTGAATGCAGTGTCCTGGGTTTAGTAACACTTTAAGTGGTTTGTGTCATCCATGTAAACAGATTTGCTGGCTGGATCACCAGATGAAAACAGAAGAGAGAAAGCCTATATAAGGAAACTAATGTAGCCATCGCATCTAAGAATTGGTAAGTTGAAATATAATAAATGTTTGCTTTTGGGTTTAAAACTGCTGTAATTGTTCTGATGGAAAACCCCAACAGCTTCATTTATTGAATGAAAAATACTTATCAGTTATATACACACTAGATGATTGGGAACTCATTGGCAAGAGCAGCAGTGTCTGGCTTTGACATCACTTAGATTTGTCAGAACCCTATAGGTCAACCAATATAGATGCATCACCATGAGAACATAACTACCATTTCTACTGCAAGATAAAGTGAAATCCATTTGGCTGGAGGTCAATCCAGATGATATCTCATTACAAGACTGGGTTATGCACTGGCTGGCAAGCAGAACTGAATCACAGTATTGTGTTGTCAGTAGCAGCTTGGCCGCACTACAGGTTATGCTTGGTGATAAGTGAATTGAACTACCCAGTGTTCAGTGAACCTGTCCAAAAACTCAGCCACTGTGAAATCTGCATCAAACTGAATTTTCTAGGTCAGTTGTGGCCATGTGGAGGAAAGTTAGGCATATTGTCAAGAGCATGGCATGGGAATCTGTGCACAGGCATAAAGGAGACCTTCAGCCTTCAATGAGTAGTCCAAATATATATTGTTTATTAAAACTATACATTTAGAACAAACCCCCCCCCAGCACCACCACCTTACAAAAGTTTCAACCACCCACATCAGATTAGTGCATCCTTTATGGATTCTAATAAATAAGAAGGCTAACCATAGGTCAGCCTGAGTTTGTAGGAGGAGTCTGGGCACATATAAGCCAGCCTCCACCTACAGGGTTCTCAGCGTCATAGCTGTGTTTTCTGGAAGGGGCGTTTCCGATTGCAGCGCCTCATTTCCAGTTCCGGGACATCGGCACTCGCGGATCGGCATACGGGCACAGGATCTCTGCGGGTGGAAGCGAGCCACAGGTGGGGGGGTGCGCCTGGCAGTACACGGCAAGGCAGGGGGGCATCTCGTGGACGTCAACATGGCTCTCGGCATTGGCAGCAACAGTGCCACCATTCGTTTCATGCTTCCGGGCATACTCTGCAGCTACTTTCACAAGGCTCAGGGGACACTGCTATACCGGCACATGGCCGGGGGGAGTCGTGCTGGCAGCCGTCCAGGCAGGCGGATGCATGGTGGTCCAGAGCGGGGTCACATCAGCATGTATAAGAGGCTTCACAGTGGAAGCACATACAATTTAATGGATAGATGAAGGACAGGTGACTGGAGGAGCCCAACCCTCCTTAAAGGTACAGGACCAGACACCCAGCCGTGGCCCCATGGTGGGTGCGGTGCCAGTGTGTTACCTGAAGTAATTACAATACAAAACAAGGTCACTGTCCCCCACCTATAACTGGCCATTGCAGCAAGGAGCTATGGAAAGGCAGATAGGCATACACTTGCAAATGTGTGTAACCAATCCCCTGCCTTTTAAACGTTACTGTTAGGTGAATTCGGTTGGTGGCAGACTGGTCAGTAAGTTGAGCTTGGATTTCTCTTTTTTTTGTCTGTACTGTCTGTACCGTTCGCATCACATGATGTTCGAACATGGCGATCCGAGACACATCCCTGAGCGTGGTACAGATGACCCTAATTGAGCCGATTGAAACAGGTGTGTAACAATATGTATATAGTTTAACCAGTTCCCTACCGACGCATAGTAAAATGACGTCGGCAGGGACTGGCCGTCGATCCGGGAGGACGTCATATGACGTCCTCCGCTTCTCGCCGCTACTGCGGGCCCCCAGGGGCCCGCACAGCGGCGATCGCGGATCGCTCGTCTGCCGGGGGGTTGTGTCCCCCCCAGATCGGGGTAAAGAGCCAATAAAATTGGCTCTTTACCCCGTGACCGGCTGTGTCCAATCACAGCCGGTCACAAACGAGCCTCACGTGCACGCCGCTCGTGCGCGCCCCTGGGGGCGCGCACCGCGGCGCTCGGAGCTGAGGCTTGTCCCTCGGACAAAGCCCAGCTCCGATCTGTGTAAAGAGCCAATAGATTTGGCTCTTTACCACATGACCGGCTGTGTCAATCACAGCCGGTCATGTGATGTAAACAAACCGCTCGCCGCACGTGCACTCCGAGCAAACACTGGCCGACACTAACCTGTGTCGGCCAGTGCCCCATTTCTCGGTTAAAATAACCGAGAAATGGGGCTAGACCCCCCCTGTGTTGGGGGGCCGTCTGCTCGCTAGGCGCTAGCGGCGACACGCCCGGGGACCCCCGGGCGTCATCGCCGCTCTTCGCCTCCTGCAGTATACTGCAGGAGGGCCTAGCTGCCGGTCAGGGACGGCTGCAGTAAAATGATACGCAGCCATCCCTTGACCAATTTGATATATGTATAACAATGTGTGGACAAAGTTAGCCGAGTT
>BLSH010177751.1:62003-78964 GCA_018402905.1 Glandirana rugosa | reverse complement strand
AAAAAAAAGATTAACCCCATCGGGGGTTTTATAAACTCTGTATAATCTTTTTTTTTTAGTGATAGACGTCTGTTTGGGTCTCTACAAGATCGTGTCCAAGTGAAAAAGGTATATTTTACATGGTACCAAATAAAAAGTACAAAGAGGACAATGTTTACAGTTATTTCTGAATACAAGATATTTTTTTTTGTTATTCAAGTGAATTGGTGAACGGCTGGCGGCTAGCCGTAGACTGCCGCTGTTTCACCAAGCAATAGCGTTTTGCGGCAGTATGCTGCCGCCGACGCTATTGCGCGTGACACTCGCGCGCGCGCGGCGGCCTCCGCGCGGGCGCGCGAGTGACACAGGCCCCCCCAGGTCCCTCGCCCACGCCGCCGAAGCTAACGGCGGCCGATGGGCGCTACCGGGGGGGCCTCGCTTACTCGCCCCAGGCACGCTCACAGTGCGCGTTATCGCAGCCGCCGTCGTATGACGGCGTTTTGCGATAACGAACCACTTTGTCGCCGTCAGATGCCGATCGGCGGTCGGCAAGTGGTTAAGTGAACTTATTGTTTTTTTTTATAGAACATAAGTCTTTATTGACATTTGTAACAGGAGAAACATGAAAAATAAACCATGGTACATTTTATATGGAAAAAGTGAACCTGTGCTAGAACATCTCTGGGTTTGTCTGCAGATAGTGATTTTTTTTTTCTAATATGTCTCAAATATTTTGGGGGCTACCCCAATTAGAAAAAAAATCAAACAAACAAAAAACAGTGTTGGCTACCAACTCCTCCTCCACCGCCACTTCCACCTACACCGCCACGGTCACCGCCTCGTCAACCTCCTACTCCACATCCACCTCCTCCATTGTTTATTTTTTTTATGTGATTTTAAGTTATTTCCCTATCCACATTTGTTTTCAGGGCACTTGTCCTACTCTTACCCCCATTTTGCTTTCTTTTGCAGCCCTCTAGCCCTTTCCATGACTTTTTTAGAGCCATTTTAGTGCCCAAAAGTTCGGGTCACCATTGACTTCAATGGGGTTCGGGGTCAAGTTCGGGGCTGAACTCTGACTTGTTCGTGAAGTTCGGCCGAACCCGCCGAACCTGAACATCCAGGTGTCCACTCAACTCTAATGTGCAGCTTTTCTGTTCAGTAAAGCACATTAATACACTACAGAGTTTTTTTTATTGCTTCCTTGGCTTATACTGCAAAGAACCTTAATAGACGCAAGGAAAATGATAAATCAACCCCCTTCTGTTTCCAAGCTTGGAGAAATACTAGCAAATAACATTAGAATGATCTACTGTATTATTTACAGTATTAAATATTGTGGTGGACAGAAAATTTAAATGATATAAAAGAAAACAATCAATCAAAAATGTAAGGATTCTAATCCTGTAATTCAACTGAATAATCCCTGGCTGTTTTGTTGTTGAACTGCCACATACAGTACCTTCTACTCAATTTATGGGAACCGTTTCCTATGATGGACTACTACACTAAGATGTTTTGGATTTATTTATAAACTTTGGTTTGAAATTTTTTGGATTACATCATATCACCTGCATATTCTAAATGTTCTTTCACATATACCTTGTTTTGGATGTATTTTTTATGATTTGTTTGAACTTTTGAATTATTGTTTGAATTATCCAAAGGACTCAAAAAGCACTTTCACTTCATCACTTATGCTATTGAGATCTTGTTTTTATTGAGGTCTTATATTGTTTTCAGTTCCACATATCACTCAGAGCGCTGCGCTATTGTCTATTTTATAATTTGCACTATATGTCTAGTGAAGTGACAGCTGCTACATACAGTCTCTGAGCACAGTTTCTATACTTTCTACCTGCCACATACAGTACCTTAATGGCATAACATATAGGAAATGATTTTTGTGGATATGTTTTCTGTGCTGCTATTTACAGCTCCCTCAATAGCTCAACCTTAATTTTACAGCATAACTCAAACCCCATCCTCCTCCTTGCTTTCCCTGTTCTTACAGAGTATGGAGTTTCAAATAGAAGAGGCAATCTGAAAGCATGGTTGTGTGTTTTCCCTTTAGGAAAGTAGTAAGTCATGGGTGCACCCTGTATTTTATTACATAAAATAAATAAACACTCTATATGCATTAACTAGAGATCTGAACAAAGAAAGAAGGGGCCCTCACCTATAGAACCTCTAAACCTGTGCCATAGATGGTTGAGCACATGTAAAGGTTATATTAAGATATCATATATCTGTAGCAAGCTGCTGCTGTTAAAACTAAAAATCACATAACCATAGGTCAATAATACAAGCAGCACTAAATGCTTTCTAAAGTGTCCAAAAGTTTCAATGTTGAAAATCCTCCACGTGAATGTCTAAAACACTTCCACAAGTCCCAGTAGCAGTGAGAGAAGGTAACAAGTCCACAAGTGTTAGTGATAGAATACGCTGACAGGTGTCTGTAATTCCCACATATTCCCCCTCGTGCTCAGGAACACAGTGACTCCCTTCACCCACAGTTGGACTCTTACCATGATCCAGTGCTTGGTATTCTCATGCACAAGCTTGTTAGACTTTTAGTGCAACCCAGGCACTGTAATACACTGGCAGCCTTGTCCCTCTCGCAGGTCAGATCTTAGATAACACACAGCATAACGTATATCCATATATTCATATGAGCCAGACGCCGGCCATTCACAGAGCCGCTGCAGACAATGTATTGGCACACAAAACCGTCAACCCCGACCAGCAGGGAATCTACGGGCACTAATGGTACAGCCACTCACTAGCAGAAGTCAATCCAACAAAACGCGTCTGGGACTGTATGGTAGCTACACGTGGGTCGGATGCCAGTGCCCGTAGATTCCCTGCTGGTCGGGGTTGATGGTTTTGTGTGCCAATACAGTGTCTGCAGCGGCTCTGTGAATGGCCGGCGTCTGGCTCATATGAATATATGAATATACGTTATGCCGTGTGTTATCTAAGCTCTGACCTGCGAGAGGGACAAGGCTGCCAGTGTATTACAGTGCCTGGGTTGCACTAAAAGTCTAACAAGCTTGTGCATGAGAATGCCAAGCACTGGATCATGGTAATAGACCAACTGTGGGTGAAGGGAGTCACTGTGTTCCTGAGCACGAGGTGGAATATGTGGGAATTACAGACACCTGTCAGCGTATGCTATCACTAACACTTGTGGACTTGTTACCTTCTCTCAAAGCTACTGGGACTTGTGGAAGTGTTTTAGACATTCACATGGAGGATTTTCAACATTGAAACTCTATATGCATAGTAAAAAAGAACTAAAGAACATCAGTAGAGTTGGGCGATCAGTTAAAGCTGATCAAAATTTTGGCCCAAACATCGCCTGTTCGGCCCAAACACCCGAATTTACGGGACATCCAGACTGGGGTGGTGGTGTCGTGATTGGTGATCAATCTACATTGATAAAGGAATTGTCAAAAACTGTGTGTGTGTTTTTATTTCTTTTTGACACTTTTTACAGAGAGGGACAAGGCTGCCAGTGTATTGCAGTGCCTGGGTTGCACTAAAAGTCTAACAAGCTTGTGCATGAGAATACCAAGCACTGGATCATGGTAAGAGTCCAACTGTGGGTGAAGGGAGTCACTATGTTCCTGAGCACGAGGTGGAATATGTGGGAATTACAGACACCTGTCAGCGTATGCTATCACTAACACTTGTGGACTTGTTACCTTCTCTCAAAGCTACTGGGACTTGTGGAAGTGTTTTAGACATTCACGTGGAGGATTTTCAACATTGAAACTCTATATGCATAGTAAAAAAGAACTAAAGAACATCAGTAGAGTTGGGCGATCAGTTAAAGCTGATCAAAATTTTGGCCCAAACATCGCCTGTTCGGCCCAAACACCCGAATTTTCAGGACATCCTGACTGGGGTGGTGGTGTCGTGATTGGTGATCAATCTACATTGATAAAGGAATTGTCAAAAACTGTATGTGTGTTTTTATTTCTTTTAGACACTTTTCCGGTGAATGGGTATGGGTACTATATACCTCATACTCATTCACATAGGGGGGCTGGGATATGGGGGCCCCTTTGTTAAAGGGGGCTTCCAGATTCTGATAAGCCCCTTGCCCACAGACCCCTGCAACCACAGCCCAGGGTTGTCGGGAAGAGGCCCTTGTCTCCGTAAACATGAGGACAAGGTGTTTTGGGGTGGGGGCAGAGCCCCCACTGCAAAACACCCCCCATGTTGAGGACATGTGGCCTGGTATGGTTCAAGAGGGGGGTGCTTGCTCATCCCCCCCTTCCTGACCTGCAAGGCTGCATGCTCGGATAAGGGTCTGATATTGATTTTGGAGGGGCCACGCCATTTTGTTTTAAATTTTGGCATGGGGTTCCCTTTAAAATCCATACTAGATCCAAAGGGCCTGACATGGATTGGGGATTGTATTGCTGGCAATTTAAAGGTTAACTCCACATTTGTTGGGGAAAAAAAAGCAAAAAAGGAAAAAAAATGTAACTGCCATACAAGTCATATTGTAATTAAATGTTATTAAAAATTACCTTTTCTTTTCAATGTACAGCTGCTGTAATGTTCTGAAAATGCAGTGAAATATGGCTACCTGGACTTGTTCTGTACACAGAATATGTACTGACCACTCCCCAGAAACATAATTTCCTGGTTGTGTGATTGGCTCACCAATTTTCCCAGAAGTCTGCCTAAGATACAAGTCAGATTTCAGGCATCCCCTGCAACAACAATTCAATTTTTGGAGAGATACTTTCAATAGGAACACGTCTAAAGGGATGCCTGGCAGCTTTCCTCATTAGTAGTCTGCAGCTGCCATACCTGACAGATATAATTATGAAATCACTTCCATTTGACCCGCTCAGTACAGAGGCACAGAGAAACACACAGGGATTTCTTCAGAATAACAAAAAGTAGGAATCTGCAACAAAGTTTGTTATAATCCTTGCAATGTACATAGATCATCCAGAGGGGAATGTTTTTTTCTCAACAAAAGTGTAGTTAAACATTAAATGTCTTTGTTTTTCTTTATATACAGTACATCAGTTTTGCTGCAGCAGGTTCTATACCTGGTACAGATGTGCCACTTTACAGTCAGACTAAGGGGGCCCCCCAGGCACTATATTTAAAGGAGTTTTTATTTTATTTCTTTCACTTTAAGCATCATTAAAATCACTGCTCCTTTAAAAACAATCTTTTTGTAAGTTTTTTTGCATTGGTACATGCATATCAGGGAAGTACCCAGGCCCCCATACACTTTTTTTTTTGGTCAATAACTTGCATATAAGCCTTCAAAATGAGAACTTTTGATTTGTTAAATTCAGGTTCCATAGACTACAATGGGGTTCACGGTTCGGGTCTGAACTTTTGCGATGTTCAAGAGTTCTGGCGCTAACCAAACCGGGGGAGAGGGGGTGTTCAGCCCATCTCTAAACATCAGTTTGAAAATTCTGTCAGTGAATACAACGTTAATAGAATAGACAAAAAACAGGATCTAGTTTCCCCTTTAAAAAAAAAAACATTAATTTAAAGTTTAGCCCCTGACCCTAGACCTAAAGAGACATATTAGATTATTTTGGTAAGTGGCTGTAAACCTCAGCCATGGAATCTGAGCAAAACACATACAGTATCTCACAAAAGTTAGTACACCCCGCACATTTTTGTAAATATTTTATTATATCTTTTCATGTGACAATACTGAAGAAATTACACTTTGCTACAATGTAAAGTAGTACGTATACAGCTTGTATAACAGTGTAAATTTGCTGTCCACTCAAAATAAGTCAACACACAGCCATTAATGTTTAAGCTGCTGGCAACAAAAGTGAGTACACCCCTTAATGAAAATGTCCAAATTGGGCCCAGTTATCCATTTTCCCTCTCCGGTGTCATGTGACTTGTTAGTGTTCCAAAATCTCAGGTGTGAATGGGGAGCAGGTATTTCAAATTTGGTGTTATCTCTCTCACTCTATTATACTTGTCACTGGAAGTTCAACATAGCACCTCATGACAAAGAACTCTCTGAGGATCTGAAAAAAAGAATTGTTGCTCTACATAAAGATGGCCTAGGCCAGGGGTAGGGAACCTGTGGCTCTCCAGCTGTTGTAGAACTACATTTCCCATCATGCTTCTGGGAGTAATTGTATCCATCAGCCTTGCAATGCTTCATGGGAAATGTAGTCCTACAACAGCTGGAGAGCCACAGGTTCCCTACCCCTGGCCTAGGCTATAAGAAGATTGCCAAGACCCTGAAACTGAGCTGCAGTACTGTGACCAAGACCACACAACAGTTTAACAGGATAGGTTCCCCTCAGAACAGGCCTCACCATGGTTGATTAAAGACGTTTTGTGCACGTGCTCAGCGTCATATCAAGAGGTTGTCTTTGGGAAATAGAGGTGTGAGTGCTACCAGCATTGCTGCAGAGGTTGAAGGGGTGGGGGGGTCATCCTGTCAGTGCTCAGACCATATGCTGCACACTGCATTAAATCGGTCTACATGGCTGTCGTCCCAGAAGGAAGCCTCTTATAAAGATGATGCACAAGAAAGCCCGCAAACAGTTTGCTAAAGACAAGCAGACTAAGGACATGGATTACTGGAACCATGTCCTGTGGTCTGATGAGACCAAGATAAACTTATTTGGTTCAGATGGTGTCAAGCATGTGTGGTGGCAACCAGGTGAGGAGTACAAAGACACATGTGTCTTCCCTACAGTCAAGCATGGTGGTGGGAGTGTCATGGTCTGGGGCTGCATGAGTGCTGCCGGTACTGGGGAGCTATAGTTCATTGAAGGAACCATGAATTCCAACATGTACTGTGACATACTGAAGCAGAGCATGATCCCCTCCCTTCGGAAACTGGGCTGCAGGGCAGTATTCCAACATGATAACAACCCCAAACACACCTTCAAGACGACCACTGTCTTACTAAAGAAGTTGAGGGTAAAGGTGATGGACTGGCAAACCATGACTCCATACCTAAACCCTATTGAGCATCTGTGGGATATCCTCAAATAGAAGGTGGAGGAGCGCAAGGTCTCTAACATCCACCAGCTCCATGATGTTGTCATGGAGGAGTGGAAGAGCCCTCCAGTGGCAACCTGTGAAGCTCTGGTGAACTCCATGCCCAAGAGGGTTAAGGCAGTGCTGGGAAATAATGGTGGCTACACAAAATATTGACACTTTGGGCCCAATTTGGACATTTTCACTTAGGGGTGTACTCACTTTTTTTGCCAGCGGTTTAGACATTAATGGCTGTGTGTTGAGTTATTTTGAGGGGACAGCACATTTACACTTGTATAAAAGCTATACACTCACTACTTTACATTGTAGCAAAGTGTCATTTCTTCAGTGTTGTCACATGAAAAGGTATAATAAAATATTTACAAAAATGTGAGGGGTATACCGTATATACTCAAGTATAAGCCGACCCGAATATAAGCCGAGGCACCAAGTTTTACCACAAAAAACTGGGAAAACTTATTGACTCAAGTATAAGCCTAGGGTGGGAAAAGGCCATTAAACAGGGGACTGAGCCATTACACTGACAATCAGCCATTACACAGGGGACTGAGCCATTACACTGACAATCAGCCATTACACGGGGGACTTAGCCATTATACTGACAATCAGCATTACACAGGGGACTGAGCCATTACACTGACAATCGGCATTACACAGGGGACTGAGCCATTACACTGACAATCGGCCATTACACAGGGGAGTGAGCCATTACACTGACAATCGGCCATTACACAGGGGAGTGAGCCATTACATTGACAAATCGGCATTACACAGGGGACTAAGCCATTACACTGACAATCGGCATTACACAGGGGACTGAGCCATTACACTGACAATCGGCCATTACACAGGAGACTGAGCCATTACACTGACAATCGGCATTACACAGGGACAGGGAGCACAGTACCTTCTCTCTTCTCTTCAGACTCTGTGTCAGCCGCTCCGACCCGCGTTCTGGCTCCGGACCCACCCCCGCCCACAACACAGTGACAAGCCAATCACTGGCAGTCACTGTGCACTGTGCAGCCAATCATCCTATGTATGCGCTCTGTTCAGCACACACACAGAGTTTTCATACTTCAGACGAGACACTGACTCGAGTATAAACCGAGGGGGGGCCTTTTTCAGCACAAAAAATGTGATGAAAAACTCAGTTTATACTCGAGTACATATGGTACCCACTTTTGTGAGGTACTGTATATCTGTAGTGTTTACTTATCTCTCTCCAAAGCTCTAAGCGTTGTTTCTCTCTGGTGCTTCATTCCTCTGTTATCAGCAGGAGTCACTTCTGAGAAGTTTTCCCAACACATGAGATAAATTTGAGTCGGGAAGGAGAGCTCAGCACAAAGCGCGTCTATTCAAAACACAGTTCTTCTACCGTGTGAAGGGAGTGTGTTCCTTTCCTCCAATCAGCTCTCACACTCTGTAACTTCAGCCTCCCCACCCCCTCCTCTGTGCTACTGATAGATGAAGAAAGATTTTCAACATAATTTGCCCAATTTTTTTGAAGGGGTGCGGGGAAGAAAAGACTGCAGATAAACAAGTAAAAACCTATGTAGGAGGATTTGTTTAATCTCTGTTTATCATCTGAGGCTGTTCAGTTCACTGGGTATATGTCAGGGTTTACAACCATATTTTATACTGTAAATGTCTTAAGGTAGCAGCCTTAACACATATGGTATAATTCTTTATTGTAGGCAAAACCTGTATTGAATTCTGAATGCCATCACAGCTGCGAGATGAAAGGGCAAACTTCCAGGCAAAGAAGCTTGCCAGATCTTTATTAAAGTCTGTTAAATCTTTATTGCTGTGTCCCCCATGTGAGAATTTTAATCTCACTTCCTGTGCATTTGACCAGTGGGTCAAACCACAGTGGGATGTAGACATCCAGTGACCCTGGAAGTGTTGAATGCTGAAATATTTTCCAGAGACTCTACTGCTTAAAGACAGGCTTGCTATTTACTGAAGAGGTAAGTATAACATGTCTTCTACTGCAGGAGCCAAACGTTGAGGGTTTTTTTTTGCAAATCAAAGAGTAGCTTTAATTGCAGCAAAGGAAAATTAGGTCTACTTTCCTGCCAGACATTGCTGTGCTGTGTGGCAAAGCTGTATACATCTCTTGACTGGATAGAAATGCAAATCATTTGAAAGATAAAGCAGTTCCTGTATATGCATTCCATTGGTGTATTTAGCTGTTTGCCTGGAATTTAACTTTTATTGCTAATTTCAAACAATTGATATTCCATCATTCATTGAGATTTCCTTAATGGCCATTAGGTTATTCTTGTTGGATATAACAATGAATGTACCCTCAGATGCTAAGAAATTTAACCAACACAGCTTCCAAGGTGACCCCTGGGTCACCAGTCAACCCATACCCTTCCCTTTCTGCCCCTTTTCACACTTTTTTCCCTTTCTTTCATTTAATTAATTCAATGACAGCCTGGGTTCCCCAGCTAAATGCTTATATGATTTGGACAATTGGATACATATAACGGAAAATTGTGTCAAATACTTTCCATAATTTTCCTTTCCTGAGGCCAAACAATGGCTGCATACTAGTGATAGAGCTCCGCTTCTTGACCACTCCCTCAGGACCAGTGAATAGCATAAAAAAGGCATGGTTAGCCGCCCCATCCATTCTTTGTAACAAGCCACATACCAGAACGCACAGGGTGGGCCCATATGCTGCCATGGATTGGCGTCAGGAAAGGAAAAATACGGTAAGTATTTGATACAATTTTCCATTTTCCTGATGCCAACATGGCAGCATACTAGTGATAAATAACTAGCTAACAGGGTGGGTTCTACTTGCCAAACCAATATTCTAAATAGGATGGGAGAGTGGACTAAATAGTCCTTCCTACAAAGTCCACTGATGACAAGGCACCTATGTCTACTCCATAAAGTTTGAGTAGGTATGCTGGGATGACCATGATACTTCTACAGATGGATAATATAGATGCTCCCAAGTGGGCTGCCTATGAGACTGCAACCACTCTGGTAGAGTGCAGCGCCGATGACTGAGGCTCACGCCCCCTCGCCCTAAATGCACCACCAAGCCTGCTAGAGTCCAGGCAGTAACCTCTTTCCTTGATGATTCCCAGCTGGAATGACAAAAGGCTTATTAGATGATCTGAAAGAGCAATTGTGGACAGGTGCTTCTTTTTGAAAACGTCCAGGTCTTGTGACTTTACTGTGTGATGTTCTGGAAATTTAGGCAATTCCCAGATGTCTGTTAAATAGAGGGCTATTGCTACCTTTGATACATGATGACCTACAAGACAGCCCTCTATTCTTTTTATAAAGAAAACTTTTTTTTTTTTTGAAGCTCCAAGAGGTTGAATCTCGGACAAACTTCTGCTTAACATTTTTGCAATAGATACTGTCTTGTAGGTAATGGCCCAAACCAAATACTGCCCTGTTGGAGCAAACGGTTGATCTGACAATAGATCCAGCAACACCAATCGATCCCACTGGGAAAGACTCCTTTCCGTTTATGACTGAATCCTTACGACTGCATTCAAAAGTTGTGCAGACTGAAGGATTCTTGGCCCATTTAAATTTGTTATTACCAATATAGCTGACACTTGCCAGCTCAGTGAGGATAGGCTAAGGCTCATATCCAATCCAGCCTAGAGGAAGTATAGAACAGCTGGGGGCAGTAGGATCAATGTCTCACCCTACCGATATAATGCAGACTTGCTCCAGATTTAGGCATAGATGTAAGTAGAGTGCCTTCTAGCACTCAACAAAATAGAGATTGCTTTGGAGCAACCAGAGTTCCCCCCGCCTCCCCTATTAGCACCTTGCTTGAGGTCCCAGTCTGCATATGTGCATAGGGAAAATGTCTTCTGTATTCTGAAGTGAATGGCCAAGGAAACCCGAGGGCTTCATGGCCAATATGGAGGATTGGCTATGATAACCATGTACTCCCTTGACAGACTCTAGAGGAATCTCAGAGATGTTGGGGAGAAAATATATCATCTAGATTGCAGCCCCAAGGAGAGACCAGAGCGTATGCCCCCTGCACCTTGGGGTGTGGAAACAAGGCCAAACATACCCAACATTTGTGAAGAGGTCTGTCTGTGGTAGGCTCCACCTATGGACCAGCTCAGAGAAGACCTGGGACGTAGACCCACTCATTGTGCTCTGGGAAGCTTGCATGATAGTCGGTTTGCCTATGTGTTCACAAGTCTGCTGGGAGGTAAACTGCTTCCTGATCTTCTGTCGCAGACGTTATGGGTTTCACCTCTCTCAATAGCATACTGCTGATAGGGAGAGTTCCTCCCTGGAGCTGAATATAGGCAACTGCTGCCCTGTTGCTCAACTGTAAGGAGACTGGTCTTCCCTTGATTCTGTGTAGCAAGGCCAAAGTGCTAAAAAGGCTGTTTGAACTTCCAACACATTCGAGACTACCCTCCTTGGCTGGAAAGGTCCATTTGCCTTGACCAACAGTACCTCACAGTGTGCCTCCTAGGCTGTCTTGCTGACATGATTCATAACAATGATCCAGTGTAATGGTTCAAAAGGGCCGTGACTTCCTCAGGGTCTTTCCATCACCATGGACCGCTACTCATACTGAGTGACACTGTTCTCAACTGTGCTCGATCCTGTTTCCTCCCTTGCGCTAAGAATCCTAGTTGAAACTTGCGCAGGCGCCCATGAAATCATCGGTATGCATGAAGACATTGAGCCCAGAAGACTGAGGCACTGAGAAGCCATCAAACAAGTGAAAGTAGCTGTCCTCAGAATTCTCTTCCTGACTATCACTGCTTTCTCTGATGTAAGCAAAACAGAGGAACTAGCAGAGCACCCCCAACTACACTAACTGTTGGGTTGGACAAAATCAGCTTCTCTTTCCCCTATTTTTTTTTTAAGTTGATAACCCAGCCATATCTCTGCAGGGTATGTATGAGGACCTCTTGGTGTGACAGCAATTGTTCCAGTCCCCTGGATAGAAGAAGAATGACGTCCAGGTAGGGACAAACCCGGAAACCCTGTTCTCTGAGTGGAGCTGACACGGCACTGAGACCCTTGCCTACATTCTCAGAGATATTTATTATTTATAGGCCACAAGGTAGGCTGTTAAAGTGGAGATGCATCTAATCGATCACCAAACTTACTTATTTTGGAAAGAAAAGGAAATTTGGGATGTGAGGATAAGCATCCTGATAATCCAGCAGTAGCATCCAGGCGACTGCTTGTACTGTTTTAATGGACTCCATCTTAAAGATCTCTAAAAGGGCCAACAAGGTTTAACCTCTTTCGATCTACAACTGGACACTAGCCTCCATCCCCTGCGAACTACAAACAGGGATGGGTAGAAAACCTGCAATCTTTCCTGTGAATAGGTCTGGGACAATGACTCCCTGAGTCTAAAGTGTCTGTAAGTATTGTAGCAGCCCACGCACTTTTGCGGTGGCTTTGGTAGAGAAATGGTCTGGAGCAGAAGCAGTGAGTTATCCCTGAAGTGACCATAAGTGCCTAATACCTTCCTCTAAGGATCTGTCCAACATGCTGTCCAGAAACCCATAAAGCATGCCCTCTGGCTCCTACCTCAAGAGTCTGTGCATGCACTCGTCAAAAGGGCTTAGTGGGTACTTGTGGTATACCCAAGGATTTTCACTTATGGGCCTTGTGAAAGGTTGCCTGAGTTCACTCACATCCTCTACCTGGGACCCTGGCCTGACAGCTGGCCCTAGGCTCCCTGGACCGAAAGAAGCGGAACCTGCCGGGAGAAACATTTTCTTTTCCTTTCGCTTCCGGTCTTATGGGAGCAGCTGGAGTTTCCTACCAAACAGAGATCTTCTGCCATAAAGTGACTCTCACCAATCTTGTTTTTAGGAAGCAAGACACCGCCCAGGGTCTCAACCATAGGGTCCCCCTAGACGTGACCGAGTATAGCATTGCTATAGCCAGGCACCTGGTTGAGATTATTGCTGCTTCTGCAATAAAGTTCACAGACACATTCATCTTGGCTAGGGTTCAAATGATATCAGCATTATGGATTTGCTCTCCAACGGCTGTCTCTATCTCCTGGACCCAAAAAGCACTAGTCACCCAGGTAAGGGCAACTGCCGAACGGCAGACCCCTGTTGGTCGCCTCGTTACTAGGCTACAGTCGCATTTACTGTGGGCATGGATTTCAGTGATGCTATATCCGGTCTCTGACAAGGATAAAACCATTATAGACAATCAGAGGGAAAACTTTCTCTGGACTTTGCCATCCATCTGATTACATTTCTTCCATAAACGGAGAAGGAATTGCCCTTTTGAAGAAACTTTGTCATTATACCCATGTAATGGCCTGCATGACCACCTGGATCCACTGTTCCATGAAGGAAAAAAAAACTGAAACCAAGCAGCTCCGGGTCATCCTCTGATGAAGAGGAGCTATTATCTGCAGGCTGCCTACTCACCAGGGTAGCCCAAGCCTCAGCCCACAGACACTTACATAATGGCAGATTTAGTTCCTAAAGAGGAAAACACTGCAGGGCCCATCAAGACCCACAGGCTTTTTAGTGCAATTTAGCGGCCTGAGCTCTGGGTCTTCACACTGGGAGAGGCTTGAATTCAGACGGCTACTGCACAGAGTCCAAAATAGCATCTTGCATCATAATTAATAAAGGTATCTGGTGTTACCTGTTAACTGCGAACTCCTCTGGGCAGTCTTTACTCACCAGCCTATTGGCTACAGGCGCTGTGCAACAGGCCCTGCAGGATTCTTGCTGGGGCATTGGCGTTGCTCTGGGGAAGAGGCGATAAGACGTCTTCTTTGGAACCTTTTCCCTTGAGTGGGTGCGGCATCTGCAGTTACACTCTTATGAAAACCGTCCGCCTTTCCCTGGCTCTTGATTTTTGAGAGCATGAGCATGCGGGGCTGAAAACACTCAAAGCAATCCGCATAAGGAGGCACTCTTTTCCTGCAAACTTACCAACACGGTGGACCCGTACCTTTGAATTTGAGGGACTTTGACTGACTCATGGCTTTAGGACAGATAGGACGGCCAGCTGAAATGAGGATAGCCAGAAAGGAAAATAGCACTAGAGAAAGAAGGTCTTTTGACATTAAAAAGAGAGGAGAAAAAAATATATACCTTCATAACAAACAGAAAATAAAAGTTTTTTTTTTACCAAAATTGCTTGAGGTGATTGTAGCCGTATTAGTGCAATAATGCCAGAGAAAATTGAGTACTGTCCGTGATACTTTTTTTATTTGCACTAACATACAATTTTTCAGGACAAGTTTTCGGGGTATCTCCCCTTCTTCAAGGTCCAAGCAGTACTGAATAAAAACAGTTTTAGCCAAATGTTAAAAAAAAGAGAAAAAAAGAGAAAAAAAAATTCTAAGGGAAAGGAAAAACAAACAAATACAAATCAATGTATAAGGCCATGGTAATGAAACTAGCTCTAGAGATAGTGAGATAAGACAGGCAGAGTTATAGACTTTTTATAGTTTTTTTTTGCCAAAATAAATAAATACATATATGTATACGTATATGTAAAAGAAACAAATGAATGCAATATATATATATATATATATATATATATATACATACATACATATATGTATACACATATATACACACACATACATATACACACACACATTTTTTTTTTTTTTGTGTACTACCTGCTAAAAATCAGCAGAGGAAGCTCCCCCAGGACTGCATCCCTCATTGCTAGCAACAGTGGGCTTTTGCCCATAAGCAAGATGGCCGGCGCAGCAGCCCGATGATGTCATCAAGATGCCCCAGGCAGCATGGTCTAGCCACATGGGCAAACAGAACACAAACCAACATGGAGACATGTGAGGCACTCAAAAGAGAAACAGATCAAGGAAAGGGAGAACACATATGAGACAGCACAGAATAAAAGGAATAGGCAGCCATGTATGGTGCAAGGAACAAAAAAAGGAAAATGAATGAACTAACTGGCCCTCCCAAGCCTCAGCCTACAGGCACTTACATAATGGCAGATTTCGTTCCTAAAGAGGAAACACTGCAGGGCCCCATCAAGACCCACAGAAGGGGCACCCAGGCTGTTTAGCGCAATTTAGCGACCCGAGCACTGGGTCTCCAAACTGGGAGAGGCTTGAACCCAGATGGCTACTGCACAGAGGCAGCAGTGGGGATATAGAACTGCTTACTCTTCACTGGTGCATGGAGGTATGAGGACAAAAAGAAGAATGGGGGGGACGGCTAACCATGCCTTTTTTTATGCTATTGACTGGTCCTGAGGGAGTGGTCAAGAGGCGGAGCTCTATCACTAGTATGCTGCCATGTTGGTGTCAGGAAAACCATTTACTGACTTTCCTTACATTTGGCTACAGTGGTTTTTGGTTACAGTTGGTTTGTAAGTGGGATTTCTTTGAATTTCCATCCTAGTTTACTAATGTTGATCCGCGATCACTATCCCACTTGTAGTTTCTTGTTACTTTGTTCTTTCTCGACACGTTGTACATGAACAAGATTGGTAAACAATGCCTATTCCACCTGTAACCTAAGTGCCTTTCCACTGCTGTAACTTGTAAAACTAATAAACATATTGAACAAAAAGAGTGAATGCTTGTGGAACTTAGAAATTAGAGAAAGTTATACGTTACTAACAAAGAGCAAACTAAAATACATAGGCACGCATAGGAGTGGCCTTTTACTAATAAAGCTAAAGGCAGGAATTCTGTGCAGTCATCTTTAAAGTGGGATACACACTATAAGAAAATCGGGCGAAAATTTTTGTCCGATTAATGATCGTACAATATTTGTATAGTGTGCACAGCACTTCCCACAGCCGATTCTGATCCAAGGAATGAAAAAAAAAGAGGGACAAACAGCAAAACTTTTTTCATCCGTCAAAACACTACCGATTTTTGTTCAATATGTACACAAGTCGTACAATCAAAAACGGATACTAAAGTTCACGCATGATCCCCTCTATATAGATAGTCACACGTAAATTACATCACAACGTGATCCACGTCTGAACTTCACAAAATAGGGCGAGAAAATTCGTACAACATAAAGCACTACCAAATAACGGAAAATTGTATACTCACCTTTCCGTAATTTTCCTTTCCTGGTGCATCTTCATGGCAGCATACACATGGGTTGTGGCTCCGCCCCCACAACATGATAGGACTGGTTAACTATAAATCAAAGACAGACCCGGCTCACAGCATTCTCTGTAACTCTCACCAATTTTGGCGGGAATCTGTATGCTGACATGAAGATGCACCAGGAAAGGAAAATTACGGAAAGGTGAGTATACAATTTTCTGTTTTCCTGGTGCATCATGGCAGCATACACATGGGACCTAACTCGCCATATGGGAGGGTGCAAGAAAAATTTTGTAATGATCAGAAGCGCAATTATGCACCATGAATTTTCCAAATTTTACTGTCGTGAGTCGGGTTCACTTTAAGTGTAATAAAGGTGTTTCCTGGGAGGACCATATTGCTGACTTGCAAATAGCCTCAGGAGACACTCAGCACTGAGCTGTGCACTGAGCTGGCACTGCCCTAGTTGAATGTGCTCTTAAGTAGAGTTGAGCGAACTTCTAGAAGTCCGGGTTCTGCTGGTTCGGCCGAACTTCGGGACAAAGTCCGGGTTCGGGTCCGGACAGAACCCGAACTTTGTCCCGGACCCCGAACCCCATTGAAATCAATGGGGACACAGACTGCGAGTTGAGATGAATTCTCGTGTAAGTTGATCCCGTCACGGTCGAGTCACGTGTCGAGTCACGACTCACAGAGGACTCCGATAAACGTTCAGTCGTTATACCAGGAGGGTCCTTTGTGGAAATAATGTGAATTTCACTTGGGCTGAGTGCTGTCATTTTAAACCTTTTAAGTACCACGTATTAACGCGAAGACTAGTAATGTTTTAAAAAGAACGTGGGAGGGTATACCGCTCAATCCAGGGTACACATACGACGGTACTACGTGGTCCTTTTGT
>BLSH010177751.1:45923-58190 GCA_018402905.1 Glandirana rugosa | reverse complement strand
TCGGGACGTTCCTGGAGTTCTACTTCCATCGGAAGATTTTCGGTCTTGTTAGTGGTAAATCCGTGTCTGTAGGTCCGTTGTAACTAGTTCCAATAGTAGAGTGGAGAGTAATAATAACGAGGGACAAATGTTTGGAGTGTCAAATGGTCGGGATTACCACCGACGTAAACACCACCTCTCAGTAACAAACTGTTCGATCATACAGTTCAGGCGACCCTCTTTCGCTGTTGACTGTTTACTCCCCTGCAGACCTTTCATCGATGGAACTAATTTCTTAGCCGGTTCCTCAACTATGTACTTTGGACATGAGGGGTCAACCATCGACTTAACGGATCGTGAAGTATTGGGCAATCTTCAAAGCTTGTGGCCCCTTTAACACTTTCTTCCTCTGACAAGCTTTCCAATTTGGACACCACCTACTGGCTCTGGTTGGAAGTGCTAGGCAATTCAGCTACCAACTGGGGAGTACAGGTTTCATGTATCAACTCCTTGGCCGATTCTTTAATCAAGGTAGCTACTTTCCAGACGTCCCCTCATTTGTCAGTTGTCGCTTTCTCCCAGCGGACTTGACATACTAGCTTGTCAAACAATGACTCTCCACCACAAATGCAGCCACCATTAGGGCTGGTAAACTGTGAGGTTTGTAAACAGGGAGCAATAATAATGAGAGGTGAGATGATAACCTTGATCAATGTTGCCTGGATGTCTGTGCCTAAATGGTGATTGTTCTGGCTTTTAGAAGGCTACCTTCATCTTGAGGTCCTTGCAGGGCTGCATCCTGCTTGTTCCAGGCATATTTGACATACTAGCTTGGCAGGCAATGACTTTCTACCACAAATGCAGTACCTATTAGGTCTGGTAACTTGTGATATTTGTAAATGGGGAGAAATGACAATTAAGGTGGTAAGACGGTGACCTTAATCAACATTGCCTGGATGTCTTTTCTTTAGATGGTGACTTGCCTTGACCTTTAGAAGGCTCCCTCCATCTTGTGGTTCTTACAGGACTATAGATATTGGCTCTCTTTTTCTCAATCTTCACTACTTACCTAATCCCTTTACCTTAAGCACAATGGGTGGTCTGACTGGACAGCGTTCCCCATAGAAACAGAACAAGCAGCAGACTTAAATTAAAAAACAGCATAGCACAGTGATCCCAGAGCAAGCATTGAGAAGGGGATAGGAAGAGCCCAGGTGAATGCCATAAAGAGTACACTGATCCCAGAGCAATACTGAGAAAGAGATAGGAAAAGTCCAGATGAATAGCATACAAAGGGAAAACATACCTGCAAACAATGAGCACATAAGCATCCAGCATGCATGAGTAGAGAGCTCCACCATGTGTTGCCCAAAATGTCATAAAACCATTTAAAACTGTCACATTTTGCCATTAGTGAGATCAGTGCCTGAGCATGCTCAGATCATCATCTTGGTGAAGTTCTAGCCAGGAAACTGGTCACAGAGACCGCATCACTTCCTGCCTCTCATGCTCAGAGTGAACTTACACTGCTGCAGCCACCTTAGAAATGGCAAATGCCCACAAAACAGAGAAAAGAAGTTAAAAGCATATGGAAAGCAAAAGGGAAACGCTGTCACTTACGTCAAAGCTTGTTTAAAGCTTTCTTTGAGAGGCTTGCACCACCATCGGGCTCCAACCGTATCACTCATTTAGAGACTGTACAGGAAGGACATCCACCCAGGGTTCCAACCATATAGCTCATTTAGAGACTGTACAGGAAGGACATCCACCCAGGAGAAGCTGAAATATGCCCCCCAGACCACCAGAATGGGGCTCCAACCATATAGCTCGTTTAGAGACTGTACAGGAAGGACTTCCAACCAAGAGAGGCTGAACTTGGCTGGGGCGACAAGTGGTAAGGGATACCTCGCGACTCCAGTCCTGATCAGGTGAGGAAAATAAGGAGAATGCTGTGAGCCGGGTCTGTCTTTGATTTATAGTTAACCAGTCCTATCATGTTGTGGGGGCGGAGCCACAACCCATGTGTATGCTGCCATGAAGATGCACCAGGAAAAAATCGTATATGACCGTTGAGCGCTGGTGAGAAAAAAAGATTCTCGTACAGTGTGTACGTGGCTTTAGACAGAACACTTACTTTTGAAAGTTTAAAAAGGAATACAGATTCATTTAAAAAACAAAGCTGACTGAGACTGAGTAAACCCACATGAGATCAGAAATGTCTACAAATACCGTCACACAGACGACTTTTCTAGCAAACTCCAGAACTGACAGATAAATAGTCTTAGGCCGGTTTCACACGCCAGCGGGCTCCGTTTAGCTCAGCGGGGATTGTTTCACTGATCCCCGCTGAGCTGACGGATGATGGATCCGTCTGTCCATTGTCATCCAATCCGCAGACAGATGGAAAAATGGGGTTTCCATCTGTCAGACTTTACGGGTCTGGAGCGGATCGGAGAGTGACAGGTGTCAGCGGACATGTCTCCGCTGACATTCATCGCTCCATAGGGGTGCATGGAGCGTCCATTCAGGTCCACCTGAAAAAACGGACAGGTGGACCTGAACGGGATATCTGTGTGAAAGGGGTCTTAAGCTGGATACACACTGTACAATTTTCTGTATATTTTTTCCTTCAGTTTTACCAAAAACATATAATATATGGTTAAACCTTAAGGCCCCTTTCACACATACGGACCATTCATCAGTTCATCAGTTCCGTCACATCAAAACGGATGAAGTATTCATCTGTTTTTCATCCGTTTTTCATTTGTTTTTCGTCCATTTTTTTCATCCGTTTTTTCATCTGTGGTCATCAGTTTTTCATCAGTTTTTTTTTACATCCACTACCAATGCAAAAACGGATGAAAAACTGACCGTTCGTCCGTTCACATCCGTTTTTCGTCCAATCCGTTTTTGTGACGGATGAAAAATAGAACTTTCATCCATTCAAAAAAACGGATTTTGACAGAAGCGGATGAAAATGGATGCAAATGAATGATCATCAGTTGTCATCCGTTTTTCCATAGAGTTGCATTGATATCCGTTTTTCATCCGTCATGTGCGAAAAGGGGCCTAAGAGTTTACAATTTGTATGCAATCAGGCAGGCTCTTGCACTACATGGTTTTGGTAAAATTAAAGGAAATCAGACAACAGACATTATATAGTGTGTATGGGGTCTTAGTAGGGTAGATTTACTAAAACTGGAGAGTGCAAAATCTGCTGCAGCTGTGCATGGTAGCCAATCAGCTTCCAACTTCAGCTTGTTCAATTAAGCTTTGACAATAAAAGCTGGAAGCTGATTAGTTTCTGAAAAGAGCTGCACCAGATTGTGCATTCTCTAGTCTTAGTGAATCAACCCTAGTTTGATTACAAGCCTTGCATTGACTGGAAACCAGAGGATTTTTTATTTATTCAGGACTAACTGACAGGTAATGCGATATAATAGGTTGCTTTGCATGTGGTTATTGATGACAAGTGACATGATACTAGACATTAGACATGTGCAATTCGTTTCGTTCTGAATTAATTTTTTAACGAATTTCAACAAATTTGTTAATTCAGAAATATCCGAGTTAACGAAAACCCATTTAACTCATTTTTCTGAATATTCGTAAATTCGAATATTCGGAAATTCGTAAACTTGTAAATTCATAATTTCGCAAATTCGAAAATTTGAAAATCCGAAAATTCAACAATAAGAGCAAAAATTCAAAAGAACGAAAATCTGAAAATAAGAACAAAAATTAGAAAATTCAAAAACCAGAAAAACTAACTAATAATAACTTAACTATTACTAACTATTAAATTATGGGTACTGGAATTTCCTTTCAAATTTGGCTGTTAGTGAACGTAACGAATACAAATTTATCCAAAGTTAAGAATTAACCGAAATAACGAATGCTGCATCTAAGCAAATGGAATGTAACGAATGAAGAATAATAAATAACAATAATAATAATAACTTTTTATTATTATTATTATTTATTATTAATTCCTTCCGTTCCATTTGTTTAGATGTGGCATTTGTTATTTCAGATAATTCGTAACTTCAGATAAATTCATATTCGTTACGTTCACTAACAGCCGAATTTGAAAGGAAATTCCAATACTTATAATTTAATAGTTAGTTATTATTAGTTAGTTAGATATTATTTCAAATTTTCCGTTTTTCGTTCTTGCAAATGTTCTGATTTTCTTTCTTATGCTCGGATTTTCGAATTTTTGGAATTTGCGAATTTACAAAATGATAAATATTCGAACTCACGAATGTAAGAATTTAAAAATGTACAAATTAAGGAATTTACGAACTGCGATCATAATGAATGGCCCGAAAAACAAAAAAAAACCCTGAATGAAACGAAAATGAACACATTTTTTGGCAGTGCACATGTCCTAGACATGTGCAGTTTGTTTAGTTTCGAATCGAAATTCTGATAAATTTTTCATTATTCAGAATTCGGATGAATCCAAATTACAGAATTACAATAGTAACAATATTAAACGAATCCGAAATAACGATTTAAATCGAATTCAAAAATAATTTGAATCGAATTTGGAAACAAATTCAAAACAAATTAGAAAAAAAACATTGATTTTCTAAGAAAGAATGTAAAATTATAAAGTAATATAATAAAAATAAAAGAATAGTAATAGAATAAAAAATAAGAGAGTCTAATAGAATAGAAAAAGAATAGAATAGAATAGATTAAAATAGAATATATAACCATCTTCTGAAATTCAAATTTCGAATAGAATGAATACAAATAGAAAAGATTAGAATAGAATAGAACAGAGAATACGAGAATAGAATAGAAAAGACTAAAAAAAACAATAGAACAGAATAGAATAAAATAGAATATATAACCATTTTCTGAAATTCAAATATTGAACAGAATACATTTGAATTTGAATACAAAAGATTAGAATAAAATAGAAACTAATAGAAAACGAATAGAAAGGAATAGAATAGAACATAAGAGAATACAATACAATAGGATAGAAAAAAATAGAAAAGAATATAATAAAATAGAAAGAATATAATATATAACAATCTTTGAATGAATTAATTCCAATTTCGAATAGACTGAAATTGAACTCGGATAATAAAGATTATAATAAAATAGAGAATATGAGAATAGTATAGAAAAGAATATAATAGAAAAACAATAGAACAGAATAGAATACAATAGAATATCTATATAACCATTTTCCAAAATTCGAATTTCGAATAGAATGAATTCAAATTCGAATTTCAATAGAAAAGTTTAGAATAGAATAGATCACAAGAGAATACAATAGAATAGAAAACAATAGAACAGAAAAGAATACAATCTTCCGAAGTTCAGATTTCAAATAGAATAGATTCCAATTTTGAATAGACTGAATTTGTATTCGAATAGAGAAGATTATAATAGAATAGACAATAATAGAAAAGAATATAATAGAAAATAACAGAATAAAATAGAAAATAATAGAATAGAAAAACAATAGAACAGAAGATTAAAATAGAATATATAACCATCTTCCAAAATTCAAATTTCAAATAGAATAAATTTGAATTTGAATAGAAAAGATTAGAATAGGATAGAAAATAATAGAAAAGAATAGAATAGAACATAAGAGAATACAATAGCATAGAAAAGAATAGAATAGTAAAGCAATAGAAAAGAATATAATAAAATAGAAAGAATATAATATATAACAATCTCTCGAAATTCGAATTCTGAATTATTTTGAATCCGGTAGAAATTTTTCGAATCTGATAGAAATTTTTTGAATGTCATTGAATTTCTTCGAATGCAGTAAAAATTTTTCAAATGCGGTCGATTTTTTTTAGAATTTGGTCTAACTTTTTTTTCGAATTCGGTAGAATTTTTTCGAATTCAAATATGAAACGAAACGAATCCCAAAAACGAATGTAACGAATGCAACTAATTTAACTAAACAAATTTAGTTAACCACTTACCGACCGTGTAATTACACGCCCGCAAGGTGGGTCCATTATTCTGGGAGGGTGTACTATCATGTCCTCCCAGAATCGCGCTCCCGCGGCGCGCACCTGGGAGCATCCGTGACCGCTGGGTCCGTGAGACCTGGCGCATCATGGATCACAGTAAATGGTCGCTCGTATTGGCCATTTACCACGTGATCGCTCCGTCAAATGATGGAGCGATCACATGCAAACAAGCCGGCGTATATCCAGCTTGTTTCTCCCCTCTCCGCACCGATTGGTGCAGTGTGAGAGAAAAGGGGAGAGAGAGGAGATGCAGCGGTGCTGTGGGCAAGGTCTGAAGTTATGTGCCAGGCAGGGACCCCTCATCCACCCATCCAGCTTCACCCATGCAGCCTCATCCATGCAGCCTCATCAATGCTCACCCATCCGTGCCCACCCATCCGTCACCCATGCATCTGTGCTCACCCATCTGTCACCCATGCATCCATGCTCACCCATCCGTCACCCATGCATCCATGCTCACCCATCCGTCACCCATGCATCCGTGATCACCCATCCGTGCCCACCCATCCGTCACCCATGCATCCGTGCTCACCCATCCGTGCCCACCCATCCGTCACCCATGCATCTGTGCTCACCCATCTGTCACCCATGCATCCGTGCTCCCCCATCCGTGCCCACCCATCCATCACCCATGCATCCATGCTCACCCATCTGTTACCCATGCATCCATGCTCACCCATCTGTCACCCATGCATCCATGCTCACCCATCCATCACCCATGAATCCGTGATCACCCATCCGTGCCCACCCATCCGTCACCCATGCATCCGTGCTCACCCATCCGTGCCCACCCATCCGTCACCCATGCGTCCCTGCTCACCCATCCGTGCTCACTCATCCGTCACCCATGCATCCGTGCTCACCCATCCGTGCTCACCCATCCATGCTCACCCAACTGTCACCCATGCATCCGTGCCCACCTATCTGTGCCCACCCATCTGTCACCCATGCATCCGTGCTCACTCATCCGTCACCCATGCTCACCCATCCGTGCTCACTTATCTGTCACCCATGCATCCATGCTCACCCATCTGTGCTCACTCATCCGTCACCCATGCATCCATGCTCACCCATCCTTGCTCACTCATCCGTCACCCATGCATCCATGCTCACCTATCCAGCCATGCTCACCCATGCATCCGTGCTCACCAATCCAATCATGCTCACCCATGCAGCCTCATCCGTGCTCACCCATCCAGCCTCACCCGTGTTCACCCATGCATCCGTGCTTACCCATGCATCCGTGCTCACCCATCCATCCGTGCTCACCCATGCATTCATGCTCAGCCATGCATCAATGCTCAGCCATGCATCCATGCTCTGCCATCCATCTGTGCTCACCCATGCATGCATGCTCACCCATGTATCCATGCTCCGCCATCCATCTGTGCTCAACCATGCATCTGAGTTTACCCATCCAGCCATGCTCACCCATGCATCCGTGCTCACCAATCCAGTCATGCTCACCCATGCAGCCTCATCCGTGCTCACCAATCCAGCCGTGCTCACCCATCCAGCCTCATCCGTGTTCACCCATCCATCCGTGCTCACCCATCCATCCGTGCTCAGCCATGCATTCGTGCTCCACCATCCATCTGTACTCACCCATGCATGTGTGCTCACCAATGCATCCGTGCTTACCCATGCATCAGCCATCCATCCGCGCTCAGTCATTCCCATCTACGGCTTATCCACTCCCATTCGTGCTCATTTATGCCTCATTCATGCTTATCCATACCACATCAGTTCTCATCCATGACACATCCATGCCTCTACAGTACCCATCCGTGCCACTACAGCACCCATCAGTGTCACTACAGCGCCTCACCCATCCATCCGTGCTCACCCATCCATCCGTGCTCACCCATGCATTCATGCTCACCCATGCATCAATGCTCAGCCATGCATCCACGCTCTGCCATCCATCTGTGCTCACCCATACATGCATGCTCACCCATGCATCCATGCTCCGCCATCCATCTATGCTCACTCATGCATCCGTGTTTACCCATCTAGCCATGCTCACCCATGCATCCGTGCTCACCAATCCAGTCATGCTCCCCCATGCAGCCTCATCCATGCTCACCAATCCAGCCGTGCTTACCCATCCAGTCTCATCCGTGTTCACTCATGCATCCGTGTTCACCCATGCATCTATGCTTTGCCATCCATCCGTGCTCACCTATCCATCCGTGCTCACCAATCCATCCGTGCTCAGCCATGCATTCGTGCTCCACCATCCATCTGTACTCACCCATGCATGCGTGCTCATCCATGCATTCATGCTCACCCATGCATGTGTGCTCACCAATGCATCTGTGCTCACCCATGCATCAGTGCTCAACCATCCATCCGTGCTCAGTCATCCCCATGTACGGCTTATCCACCCCCATTCATGCTCATTTATGCCTCATTCATGCTCATCCATACCACATCAGTCCTCATCCATGACACATCCATGCCTCTGCAGTACCCATCCATGCCACTACAGCACCCATCAGTGTCACTACAGCGCCCATCAGTGTCACCACAGTGCCTCACAATAATGTAATAGGTAGTCAAATTAGATTTGAAATGTATGCCCCTAGAATGCCTGATGGTGCACCCTGCATGTTGGGCCTCTGTATGTGGCCAGGCTGTGTAAAAGTGTCACACATGTGGTATCGCCATACTTGGGACGAATAGCAGAATATATTTTAGGGTGAAATTTTTGCTAGGTACATGCTGTGTGTTAGAAATATTGTATAAATGGACAACCTTGTGTAAAAAAAAAAAATGCGTTTTCATGTTCTTTCCACATTTTCCAAAAACTTGTGGAAAAAATGAACCGTTCAAAAGACTCATTATGCCTCATAGAATATACATTGGGGTGTTTACTTTCCAAAATGGGGTCAATTTTGGGCGTTTCCATTGCCCTGGTGCTCCAGGACCTTCAAAAGTGCAAGAGGTAGTCAGGAAATTATATGTGTAATTTATGTCCTTAGAACGCCTGAAGGTGCTCCCTGCATGTTGGGCCTCTGTATGTGGCCAGGCTGCATAAAAGTGTCACACATGTGGTATCGCCATACTCGGGATGACTAGCAGAATATATTTCAGGGTGAAATTTTTGCTAGGTACATGCTGTGTGTTAGAAATATTGTATAAATGGACAACCTTGTGTAAAAAAAAACACATGTGGTATCCCCATACTCAGGAGGAGTAGCAGAATGTGTTTTGGGGTGTAATTGGTGGTATGCATATGCTGGGTGTGAGAAATAATCTGTTAATATGACAATTTTGTGAAAAAAAACCTGAAAAAAAAATCTTCATTTTGCAAAGAATTGTGGGAAAAAATTCCAATTTCAAAAAACTCACCATGCCTCTTACTTAATACATTGGACTGTCTACTTTCCAAAAATGGGTCATTTGGGGGGGTATTTGTACGTTTCTGTCTTGTTAGGGCCTCAAGAAATGAGTCAGTACATCAGGTGTGATCAATTTTCAGTGATTGGAGATTGTAGACTCTATAACATTCACAAAGCCCAAATAATATCCACTAATTTGGGTTATTTTTACCAAAGATATATAGCGGTATAAATTTTGGTCAAAATTTATGAAGAAAAATTACTAATTTGCAAAATTTTATAATAGAAACAAAGAGAAATGCATTTTGTTTACCAAATTTCCGGTCTTTTTCCATTTATTGCTCAAAAAATAAACACCCCAATGGTGATTAAATACCACCAAAAGAAAGCTCTATTTGTGTGAAAAAAAGGACAAAAATTTCATATGGGTACCGTGTAGTGTGACTGAGTATTTGTCATTCAAAATGTGAGAGCACTGAAGGCTGAAAATTGGTCTGGTTAGGAAGGGGGTTTAAGTGCCTTGTGGTCAAATGGTTAAATAACGAATCGAAACGTAACAAAACTAAACACATTTTCTCATCCTGCACATTTCTATATGGTACAGTTCTTTCTAGGTGAATCCTCCAACTGCAGATTTGCAATGTACACAAAATAGCATCACAGCACAATAGCACAACAATAACATTGTGCATTACATTTAAAGCTGAATTCCAGGTACAACAATTTTCACTTAGTTACAATGGTTCACCTTGGAGTAGTGCAAGCATGTACTGTATGTGCTACAACTGTGGGATCCCCTGAAAGCTGGAAATTACAGTAGTAGGCACAGCTAATACAGCAATTGTCACCAGCTTCCAGGTCTCATGCCAAGCCACTGCTTTGTTGCTTACAGAACACTGGAGGTCATCCACTTGGCATGGGTGCCAATCAGAGGACACTTCAGTTTTTCAATGAAAGCAAAGTGTTCTCTGATTGGACAAAGTGGAGACAGTGACACCACCACCCAGCCACTCCACCTTGCTTTAAATTCATTAAAATTTGTAGCACTACCCCTGAAGGAGTTGCGGAAGTCAAGGTTCCCCACTGCTGCACAGCCAGTCACACAGCATTTCCTTCTTTCATTTGGACACAGAAATCAGTATTTGCCTTGGTTTTGTAATTTTATTAGGGGATGATAACGTGGATGGGTTTAGGTATTATGGGATGCCCAGTGTGACAACAACAACAATTTAGGGACACTTCCTCCCTATTTTGCAGACTTCTTTTCTTCCTTCCACTGCATAGACTTGGTTTCTCTTTGTACAACTTCTGCTGGCTCACTCCTGAGGGAACTAACAGTCTTTTGTCAGTTCAGCAACAGCCCAAGCTGGAACACTCAGTCCATTTGCAAAACAACACATAAGGAGTGAGAAGCATATCACATCACCTTCTGTTTCCCTGTGGCCATTGGTCCTAGTTCCACTGTTTGCAGAAATTGCTAGCCCACTTGGTTGCTAAGAACCGCACCTGGCTGCCTTCCTCTTCCCAGTCCTCCTGACTGACATGCACACGGAGACTCTCCAGGGCAAGGTTTGAGGAAGACTTGGCACACCACTGTCTTTAAGAGAGCACTGCTACATCTGGCAGCCTCTCCCCTTGTTTGTTCCTGCACTGTGCTGATCTACTCACTGTCTCTACTTGCTCTCTCCACTGCCTCTCCAGCTTGAATCCCTCCAAATGCCTCCTGTGGTGGGATCCTTCCAGGCCAGCCTCCCGAGCTCCAGCCTGAGGTAAACCCTCCAGTAAGGGGTCCCTCAAGGTCCACCGACAGCCTTCCTCAGCATTGCTTCTCCATCTTCCACCTGGCCTGCTGGCTGGCATTGCTCATGTCTATTTAAGGGATTTTTTTAGCTTCCCGCCAGGCTCCTAAATATTCAGGCAACCCCTACTAGCTTCCTATATTCTAGAACGTTCTCCAACATTCTAGAAACAGGGGGAGGCAACAGAAAGCTGCCAGTATAATTCATCCAGCCCTGGCCTCTAATAACCCCGACCCAGATTCAGTGACTCAGATTTATCCCTGGGCCAAGCTACAGTTTGCCTACTCTCACTTCTAGGAGCACACACTAGAGGGGGTTAAAAATGAAAAACTATTCTGGAATCCCTGAATGGTAGCTGTGCCAAGCAAGCAACCTCCTGTGTTCACAATGCAGCGGGGCAGGCACTCAGTACAGGTCCTGAAGGCTAGTGGGTAGAGTTGAGCGAACACATGGATGTTCGGGTTCGGTGGGTTCGGCCGAAGTTCGGGAAAAAGTCCGGGTTGGGTACCGAACTTGACCCGAACTTTACCCTGAACTCCATTGAAGTCAATGGGGCTCCAAACTTTTCGGCACAAAAATGTCTGTAAAAAAGTCCTGGAAAGTGCTAGAGGGCTGCAAAAGGAAGTAAAATGATTTTAGAACAATAATCTGTCCCTTACAGCAACAGCAGGAACCTGACCCTATAGGAGTAGGTGATGATTTTAGAACAATAATATGTCCCTTACAGCAACAGCAGGAACCTGACCCTATAGAACTAGAAGATGATTTTAGAACAATAATCTGTCCCTCTAAGCAGTAGACTCTACCTAGTCCAGTCAGATCGTTCTGTAATGCAGGATGAGATCTGCAATCTGTCCCTAAAAGCAGTAGTAGTAGTAATCTCTACCTAGTCCACAATCAGATCATTCTGTAATGCAGGATGAAATGTTATTATAGCTGCAATCTGTCCCTCACAGCGCCGGCGGCATCCTCTCCCTACACTACCCAGAGAGCATGTGACATGCAGCACCTGACCTGATCCATCTCAGATGACGAATCTCCCTGTCTAATAACAAGATTTTAGTAGAAGATCAAGATATCCCAGTCCAAGGACGACAACGACATTCCCTGTATAATAACAAGATTTTAGTA
>BLSH010177751.1:15138-28377 GCA_018402905.1 Glandirana rugosa | reverse complement strand
GTTTTTAGTAACGGATGAGGATATCCCGGTCCAAGGTCGACAACGACATTCACTGTCTCAACAGCTGGAACCTGGCCCTATAGGAGTAGGCAATGATTTTTGAATAATAATCTGTCCCTTACAGCAACAGCTGGAACCTGGCCCTATAGGAGTAGGCAATGATTTTTGAGCAACAGTCTGTCACTTACAGCAACAGCTGGAACCCCTCCTTTTAGAACTAGGAGATGATTTTTGAACAATAATCTGTCATTTACAGCAACAGCTGGAACCTCTCCCTTTAGAACTAGGAGATGATTTTTGAACAATAATCTGTCCCTTACAGCAACAGCTGGAACCTGGCCCTATAGGAGTAGGCAATGAGTTTTGAACAATAATCTGTCCCTTACAGCAACAGCTGGAACCTGGCCCTATAGGAGTAGGCAATGATTTTTGAACAATAATCTGTCCCTTACAGCAACAGCTGGAACCTGACTCTATAGGAGTAGGCGATGATTTTTGAACAATAATCTGTCCCTTACAGCAACAGCTGGAACCTGGCCCTATAGGAGTAGGCGATGATTTTTGAACAATAATCTGTCCCTCTAAGCAACAGCTGGAACCTGACCCTATAGAACTAGGAGATGGTTTTAGAACAATAATCTGTCCCTCTAAGCAGTAGCCTCTACCTAGTGCAGTTAGATCGTTCTGTAATGCAGGGTGAGATCTGCAATCTGTCACTCAAAGCAGCAGTATGAGAAATCTCTAATTAGTCCAGAATCAGATCGTCCTGTAATGCAGGATGAGATGTTAAAATATCTGCAATCTGTCCCTCACAACAACGCTGGCAGCTTCCTCTCCCTACACTAGTCAGAGTCTCAGAGAGCATGTGACTGCAGCACTAAGTGACTCCAGCTTATAAAGAGGCTGGGTCACATAATGCATTGGCCATTCACAGCCATGCCGTTAGTAGGCATGGCTGTGATGGCTTCTAAAGGCAAACCAGTGAAACTCTTGTTGATTGGCTGCCCTGCAGCTATTCAACATGCGTGATCAACTACCAGAACCCAGAACCCGAACTCGAACATTTTTTGAAATGTCAGGGTCCGGGTCCCGGACACCCCAAAGTTCGGTACGGACCCGAATTTTACAGTTCAGGTTCGCTCAACTCTATTTGTAAGCAACTTGAGGACAGTTATTACATTGTCAGGACAGGCTCCACCATAGTGCAGATGCAGTTCCATGGAGCACACGCCAGCCGAGCACTGGCCATGCAAACCTGCACAGACACTCACGCACCTGTCACCAAAACAAATGGCCTATGTAAACAGAGCTTCTGCACTGACCATTTGCTGTTTGGTCTACAGCATTCTGTGAGTGTATTACTTATTCCTGTGTTTGACCTCTGATCTTGACCCAGCTTGTTCCCGACTATTCCTGGCTTCTGCCTCGGCCTGCTGCTCCTGTTTGATCCTTCATCTGTTGCCGACATTGCTTGTGACCTGACTATTCTTCTGTCTGCCGTCTATGCCTGATCTGCCCACCCGTTACCAACCCGGCTCATCTGACCCTGCATCCAGCTCTTCCAGCCTGCCACGGCTCCTTCAGTCCAGCTCATTATCTTCGGGCTCCTGCAGAAAAAGAAAAAAACATTGGTGGGACTTTATATGAGGTGATCAATAACTATATTCACTAACCTCCATCCCTAATAACCCTAATAACATTGGGGGGAAAAAAAGGGGGAAGGACTAAAAATGAAGGAACCCATGGATAGATTGTATAAGCTTGTTTAATAATACACATGGGCATACATACACCCAGATTGCATGAATTTACCAATAATAGTAATAATGTCAGTATGGTATAAAAAAAAACCTCATATATCTACACACTTCCAAATAATACATAAACATATAAATGAAGCATAATTCATATGGTATGATACAAAGTGGTGCATGCTGCCCAGGAGTCTATGTACACATGATTGATTAATTAGAATGCTAAAAAAAGGAACAGTTCATTATAATTCAATTATATAATATATAGCAATAATTGTTGTTACGTAACATCATAGGAAAGCTCTATGCGTTTCGTGGACATTGCCACTCGTCAGGAGCTGATGCATTGTGAATATATCTATAATACAAATGCCAAAAAGGTATATGTAAGATGGTAGGTATAAAAAACAGGACCAGGACACAAGAGAGAGGGAACCCAATAGTGGATCCCTGGACTCTTACCTATATAGAAATGGGTTAAAATGGGTAATGTCAATATCTGGAGGCACTATGGATACCGTATCCCCCGGGAGCTGAGGCTGTGATATCTGTGGCAGCCGACGGCACAAACACAGAAAATGAAACATCAATAATAGAGAGTACGCCCCAGTTCTCATGTAATAGGTGGTGATTATTCTGTGGTTTCCAAATAACTTCTGTGAACAATAATATAATAGCAAAAAAGTGTAGAGGGAACCAGGGGGACAGAGAAAGTAGCTCAAGGAAACTGATGCAGAGGATATGAGAGTGAAAGTGGGATATAATAGCGATCAAATGTAACACCAAAGGAGGAGTGGCAAGGATGATAGATAAGTAGCATGCTAATGGAGTGAACCAAAAGATTTACCTTGAAGTAAATTGAAAGGTAAAACGTAGACTGAGAGGGTGCATGGTGTCTTGAAAGTGCCAAGGATGAACAAGATGTGAGCTCCAGCAAGTGAAGCATATGTACTGGCGCCACACCAGCAGGTCACCGCCAACGTCACGCGGCATAAACAGAGGGAGGTGGCGCCAATGTCTGCACGGTGTGAAACGCAGAGCAATTGGCGTCCAATTCTCCCTCGTGGTCTAAGTGGATGGAAGGACCTCAGCGTCAAGCGGTTTCAGGATTGACGTCGCTCAAGCAATGACCCCATTGAGAATCTATGTTCGCTTGAATCGCCTCAAAGCCATGACATCTCCTCGATGCACAACCTACTCTGGGACAACGTCCAGGCGAATGAGGGACCTGCATGTAGATCTTGGGCCCGTGACCTACAGTTAACCTTAACGGAATCCGACTGGGCAGACATCGACTGCCACATTCACAAAGGCTCCATAAACGTATCCATACAGGAGAATAATTACAAAGTTATCTCCAGATGGTATCGTACCCCTACAATTCTATACAAATTCAACAAGTCCCTCCCAGATAAATGCTGGAGATATCTACATTCTCCATGAGACCTTTTACATATTTGGTGGGAGTGCCCACATATCAAAACCTACTGGAATCAAGTTCACAAATTAATCAAAAAAATCACAACACACACATAGGAATTTACTCCAGCCCAATACCTACTCCACCATCAAGAATCAAAAAAAATTCCATACCACAAATCTCTAGCCATGATGCTAGTAAACGCAGCAAAGTCATGCATCCCCAGATTATGGGGTACCCCCCCAGAGCACCTTCCCTGACAGACTTGTAGAGACACATAAACAAAATCGCAGAGATAGAGGAGCTTATTTCAATATCTCGGAACTCGCCGCACAAATTCTCCATGCTGTGGGCCTGCTGGACCAACTTTCAGTATTCCGCTGAATACAAACAGACACTTAGCTTCTCCCCCTCTTAACTAAAAGGGCCACAAGAAACTATGTGCGATTTTGACCCCCAGAATACCTGAACGTGACACTTCCCCTTGCTTCCCAATCAGATTTCATGGAACCAATATGAATGAAACAAAAAGACATCAAATACATTCTTTCAGAGCCACCCCCTAAAAAACGTATACATCTGCACATACACACACACAAAAGCATACCCACTCCACACTCTACACCTGGCGGCAACCCAAACTCAAAACATATAACCAATTATGAACAATCCTCTACCTCTCCCTCCCCACACCCCCTGCCCCCCCCCACGCCTTCCCCCTTTATACCCAGCAACATCGCCCAAACCTGATAATACAGACCTGGAACTTGCCAGTGTGCTGGCTACACGCTCATACTCTTGAGTAGATAGGGTATACGTGCCCCTCACACTTTTATGCAGGAGCCAACAAAAGAATTTGCAAAACACCCACATAGGATAGAAGGACCATGGGTCAATTGGAATATCCACAAAGCCCTTCTTTAACCCCCCAGGTCGCTTCTATCAACAAATTATCATAAGGTGTTCATAAGCTATGAATGTTACTGCTGTTACTATGCCTGCATTCTTAAAACTCTATCCTGACATGCCTGTGCCCTATCTCTATCCTGGCATGCCTGTAACATCCTTTCCTTTGTTTTTTGTTATTGTCTCTGTATTATCTCCCATGATTTTTCTCAATAAAAGAGTTTGGAGAAAAAAAAAATAATTTTCACAGAAGTTATTCTGAAACCACAGAATAATCACCTATTACATGAGAACTGGGGACTACTCCCTATTATGATGTTTCATTTTTGGTGTTTGTGCCATCGGCTGCCACAGATATCACCGCCTCAGCTCCCGGGGAAGATGGTATCCATAGTGCCTCCAGCTATTGGCACTACCCATTTTAACCCATTTCTATATAGGTAAGAGTCCAGGGATCCACTATTGGATTTCCTCTCTCTTGTGTCCTGGACCTGTTTTTTTATACCTACCATCTTACATACCTTTTTGGCATTTGTATTATAGATATATTCACAAATCACAACGCATTAGCATCATGTCCATGAAATGCGTAGAGCTTTCCTATGATGCTACTTCACAACAATTTTTTTCTATATATTATATAATTTTATTATAATGAACTATTCCCCTTTTTTTTTAGCATTCTAACTAATCTAACATGTGTACATTGACTCCTGGGCAGCACGCACCACTTTGTATGATACCATATGAATTATGCTTCATTTATATGTTTATTAATTATTTGGAGGTGTTTATATGTATATATGATTTTTTTTTATACCATGTACTGATATTATTACTATTATTGGTTAATTCATTCAATCTGGGTGTATGTATGTCCATGTGTATCATTAAACAAGCTTATACAATCTATCCATGGGTTCATTCATTTTTAGTTTTGTCCTTCACCCCTTTTTTTTCCATCCACAGTCTGTCACTAGCTAAGCTCCAAGTCAGCCTGCCTGCTTCCAACCATCCTGCTGTCACATATGCCTGTTGACAGCTGCTCCTGGCTTCCCTTCAATGAATCATCGGCTACTTCCAGCGTAGACTAGTGGACTGATAAAGTGGTTACTGTCTAACCATCAGTAGCCCTCGAGCCAGAGCTGTATGAGAGGCCTTCCTCTGCATGTTACCAGGTACATGACATACATATAGCAGGTTCAAAGAATGATAAATATTTAAATTAAGCAGTATAGTGGCTCAGAGGTTATAACTAAACCTTTCATTGCAGGGATCTTAGATATCCCTTGTCTTCCAAGACTCTACCTACAAGGAGTTTGCTCCCCCTATGCGTGTGTGAAAAGAACAAATTGATTAATTAGTCCCCACCAAAACTTTGCGTATGGGCTTTTGTCTGTTAAATGTGAACTCCAGTTAGCTGTAAAAATTCACCTTGCAGTGCCAACCCTTGTAAGGAATAAGCAGCCTAACATACCTTATTCCCCATCCCGCAGGCTTTTTCCATGATGGTACCATGAAGACACTCCTCTTCTTTGACTGGTTGTGGCCTCTTGGACATCATCACGTACCATGTACATTGTACGTGAGAACATCCAAGCCCTGCCCACATACCAGGAGCAGACGACAACAGAGCACCGGCTGCCAGGGAAACCAGGACTCGTGGAAGTATTGCTGCTTGTTTCCTTCCCCCAAGACAAAACAAGCACTTAACCCTTGCAGTGCAGGTGGGAGGGTGCTGCTGAGAACATTTTTAGAGCTAAGTGGTGTTCAGCTTTAAATTACAAGTTTTAATGCAGCATAGACTGATGATAATGGTTCTATGTACTCAGTAAAGTGCTTAAAAAATATATAGTTGTACTATATAAGTGAAAAATAAATAGACTAAATGGATGCAGAGTGCTATATGAAATTACAAAATAAAACTGATTGTTTACATTGTATTAACACAAAATGTGAAATCATTGCTCAGGGTGGTCGTGGAGGAGTTATATCAGTACAGAAACTGTAAACCTTGCAGTTTCATGACGGATTAAACCATGTGCCTTATTTTTCATGTGTAACACAGGACAAAATATAAGAACTGACATCAAGAATTTTTTTTCTCAAGAGAAAAAAATAAAAGAAAGCCACAACATAAAGAGCACACATCCGTAGCATTCCAATATATCAGGCAAAGTGTTGATAGATGGTATGTGAGTCAAACTTTTTTTTCCAAGCTACAAATGAAGCAGTTCCAGTTTGCTGATAATACATTATTACCACGACAGCCTAAAATGTAGGCACCCTCATTACCAATAGCAGATGTATAATCTCCTTTGTTGGGATGAGCATAATGTGAAATCAGTGATTTGACTGAGATTTGTCGTGGTGAGGCTAGCACACAAAAGTCAGCCCTTTGCTGTCATTTACAGAACAGCGTAATGAGCATCACTTTGCCAAGCAAGATCTGCCTCAGTAGCTGCGAACAGTGCCATCTGAGCATGCTCTGCAATGTGAGCTGGCTTCACTTGGTTTCTCAGTCTCAGAGTAGCTTCTGAGGTATCTAAGGAAGCATAACTACAATTCAATGCCTGGAAACCTTGTGCCCTTAGCTGGAATTCAGACTGCGGTCACTACAATGGCTTTTTTCCTTCAGATGATTCTCTTTCTACATATTAAAGGTAAGATGTATGCTGTGTCACTCTTCTTTAATTCAAAAGAGTGCAAGACTTATAATGGAAGCTGTCCGCCTTAAAGTGCATTATTCACAGAGGTTAAAGCAGAGGTTAGCTGTTCCCTATTGAAATGGAATATTGTTGCATTGCTTACGAGCATCCATGGTATTATTACTGATTCTTATCAAGATGTTATTTACTGATCATTACATTTGCTTCACTAAACACAAATGTAGATTGATATGGTTAACATGTATATGTCATTCAAAATGTTATTAGAAAATTGATTGAATTTCATATCAGATTGCTTTATATAACATAACAGAAGGGAACATACAGGAATGAAGGTTCAATGTTTCAAAGTCAAAGTTAACTATTTCAAACAAAAATGACCATATAGGTAAGTATGCACACATTGTGCAAAATTAATTTTGGTTTGAATAGATCTATGATTCATTTGGGGACTTGTATTGTTTTTTTCAGATGCAGATATATTTTAAAGCTTTTTGCTTTATCCGCTCAAAAAATGGCATTATATAGCATGCGGACAGGAGTAAAATGAAATGCTCACATGGGGCTGCGGATACAATATTTTTTTTGCCTGTTAATAGTCAGTTTGAAGAGATAAAGTATTTCTATGATCCAAATCATGACAGTACATTCACACCATGGCTTCTCAATGTTTGAGATAGTAATAATATCATGCAATGGTGCTTTGTCATAAAAAAAGACAAATAGTATGCAGACTTTATCAGCAACAGCTTGGTAATATTTTTAACAATTTTTGCAGTTCCATGTGATGTCACCAGCAAATAAAACACACACACCTATATATATATATATATATATATATATATATATATATATATATATATATATATATAAAAACACAGTATAAAATGTTGGCAATATCTCCAACCTTACCCATTCTGGAACAGCACACATTTGCCAGTAATTTGTGAGAATCCAGGCTCATATTTCCTTCCTCTTATAAGAAGTTCATTAAAGGAAGTTATTTTAATAAGTAAAGAATCAGATTGCCAATGGATTTCCAATATCATTGAATAATTTTATTTGTTTAACATGCCAAGATAGATAGATAGATCAGATAGATGTATCTTCAGGATTCATTTTAGATTTCAATCATTCTTTTGATGTTCATAATGTTAGAGGTTTATCATAATATGCACACCCTCTAATTACTGCATATATGAGAAGTTAAGATATAGTAAAAACTGTGCAGAGTATTTTTTTCACTAGGGGTTAACATGAAAACGTACATATTTTAGTTAGAGGAAAATACTATACGACCATATGCTGGTGTGTGAATGAGTCATAGCCGCGGGTCATTTTGAATGGTCTACATTTCTCGCCTGTGACCTTGAAAAACTGAGTTGCTAGGAAAATGTGCAAATATACCATTGACGTTGTTTGCTTCTAAAATCCATTGAGGTTTTTTTTAGACATATTGGGGAATGCGTTGTGGGCAAATGTGGTTGAGGGGGTGACAGCTGGGTTAAAACTCGTAAACAAACTGATAAATTAACATGGAAGTAGTGAGTCATTCTACTCCCCAACGCCTACCTACAAAGCTAGGTACACAGCGCAGACACTGTATTAATTTAGGTAATGTGTCCCTGTGTGACATACTTACCGATGATAGCCTAGGCAGCCAATATGTGTCATATGGAAACATTGGGCAGGCATGCATACGCAGCTAAATTTTACACAATCAGTACTTTATAGCAGAGATAAACTGTATTGATTTTGTTTATCCTTCTTTCCAATAAATATAAGGCAAAAGGGCAGTAATGTTTGCGTGCTAACACAGATCAAAGTAATATGTTACACTGGAGCCTAATAAATATCCAAACTCAAGCATGGTGGACCCAGAAAAAAAATCACATCTGTGGACCCTTAGTTACTTTATGGGATGGATTTTAAAATAAAGTATATTAGTATATTTTAATTTCTCAAATTCCTTGGGAATTTGAGAAATTAAAAATAACTGTGCTACAGGTACAATCTACATTTGCTGAACAGTTTTTAAATTGTTTGATTTAAGGATAAGGCAAATCAAATCTTTTTTTTAAACAAGGGGACCCCTACCCAAATAGGGTGTCGGGGGTTTAGATATACATTCATTGTCACTCTTGCCATTTCCTGTCCGTAAATTGGATTTATATTGGGTCTGAAGCACCTTACTTGTACCTTTTTTGTTTACTATGTGCTTCAGCTTACCAGAATTTAACATTAAAAAAGTACTCATCAGGTGCAGAGATTTATAATTGGCAGCTTTTACTTGCATCCAATAGCCTGATTACATTTTCTGCACCTATACTGTGTCATACAGGGTTATTGGGGTGGATAAGTTGAGAGAAAGTGAAAAAAATATAATGGGATAGAACAGTACTTTTTTTCTTTTAAGCAGGGTAATGCAGAAATAAATTAAGGATACATGTTTCTAGCCAAATTGCATGGCAAATTTATTATAGGATTTTGTGCTGTGGTTTGAGTTGCCTTTTTAGGAACATGTGTAGGTATATATGGAAACGTTTTTGTAACTTTGCTGAACTTGATACAGTATATGCAATGCTGAGTTTGTTTTTGCACAGTTGCCAAATCCAGTCTATTGAACTACGTGAATATCCATTTCAGCCATTATTAACATTAGTCATCAGAAAGTGTGCTGAGTAAAGGAACTACCTTTCCGCATAGCCAGAGTTTTTCTGGGGTTTTTTTTTAATGATTGGTGGTCATATTCCCCCTAGATTTCCCCTAGGTGCTGATAAATAATTTGATAATATCCCATCACTTACAAAGCAAATTCAACAACTCTAGACACTTTCACCCCTTCCATAATTAATCAACATTGGGATTTGTTCTTCCTTTGATAAATAATTCCAGTCATTAACATTTGCTGTATTTGTAAATTAAAAAATTTACATTTAGTGCAAATATTCAAACATTAACAGTCACCTCTCTTAACCATACATTATAACAAATCCATAATTTATATATATATAATTTATATATATATAAATCCATCATGTACACTGATTTCCTATGAGGGCTTGCACAGCAGTTTTGTCTAAGTGCAGTTATCTGCACATTTCACACAAATTAACTGCATGTTCACCTTCTACAACATTCAGTGAATAGGTTTATAATACAACTTTAATATTGGTTTAAATCTTTAAAACTAAAAAAATGTAATATATGACTAAATAACTTTATAACTAAATACTAGTTGTCACACTTCTAAATATATATATATATATATATATATATATATTATTATTATTATATTATAATACTGCTAATAATATATTATATTATAATATATATATATATATATATATATATATATATAATTATTATGCTAAGGGGATCAATAACGTATATATATATACTTTATTGATCCCCTTAGCATAATCCTGACCACCATAGTAATATATCAACAATTTTCCAAGATCTTAATACTTTTCCATTTCACATACATGTGTGAATGTGATTAAGAGCCGGTTTAGCTTAGCCAAGCTCTATTTTAGGTGTAGTGTCATTTCATACATTTAAATTCCAATTCACAGTAAGGACAAGAGGAGTATGCTGCTGTGAGTTTTAGGATCTTGATACTGGAAAGTGAAATTGTAGAAATCATATTTTGACAGCTAGCCAAGCTTATATTTTCTGAAAATGTTCTATCTATAAGGCTGATTTAATTGGATGTGACATAGGAGGACTAAGTTGTAGAAAAAACAAACACCAGAAAAACAAAGTGTCTTGGTTCATTTTGATTGATGTGCTAGCAAGGTTTAGTAGTATGCAAACGGAAAGTTTTTACTCAACCCTGAGAGCTGTCAGTGCTTGGTGATTTGATAAACCCATAGTTTATTGTGAATTAAGTTCTTCTAACCTGTCTTCGGGTGCCATTATAGCAGCTGGAGTAACTGAGCCCAGAGGTGGAATTTAAAAGACAATAGACTTTTTTTACCAATAAGAGCTAACAGATAACAATACGCGGTGTAAAATAACAAATCAGTCAATGTCTATAACTTAGTTGCTGCCATGCAGTAACAATGGTAACAAAATCAACTATAGATCTTTGTAATACAGCTTATTTGAATATGTTTAATAAAGAGTGACAATAGATAAAACTGCAAAAAGGAAAGCAATGGTCAAAAGGGAAGGAACATGTAACTCATTATTATTATTACTAATATTTCTGTTGATGTTTATTAGAGAATATGAACCTATTGCTTACAGGCAAGAGCACATCATACACAATGGGCAGTTGATGGGAGATGGTACGGCCCATGCAATTGTCTTTGGTAGATGATGAAAGATTATTGCCTTATTTATTATATATATTCAGTATAAACTCTATCATCTGTCATTTATCATATATATAAACTGTTTATATGGATCCGATAGCCATTAATCAGATCAAACATGCACGAAAAATGCCAGTTGCTTAAATAAGGCTAAATCGACTTCACATGGACATGTTTATTTCAAAACAATATATTGGGATAGAAAATTAGGAGCTGCTATTGCTGACTTGTTTTTGAAGGTTTATCCTCAAGAGTTGTCCTTCCTTCTTTATGTAGTGGGTTCAATTTAGCAGCAAAGGGAATGATATTCTGTAGCTCACACAGCTAAGAGTTGGCAGAGGCTGAATGCATGGGCAGTTATTGGCTCACAAGATTTCTGGCAGGATGAATAGATATATTTAGCACTTATCGAACAGATATAATGAAACACTTTTAATGGTTCATTTAACCAACCAAAGGGGGGCATATAAATGGACTTCATTGTTAGGATTTAACATATACTTTACAAATGCAGGTACACTTACATGTCAAGCAGTGGCAGAACTACCATCACAGCGGCAAACGCAACCACTATGAGGTCTGAGCTTAACCAGGGAGTACTTGTTGGGGCCCCAGGAACCAGGGGCAGATTGAGCCAGGCAGCAAAAGTGGCTGGCAACTCTGTAGTTTGTTGGGGCTGTCCAACTGTCCAGATGCTCCTGCCCACCATGTTGCTTCCTTTGTTCTTGCGCCAGGTCCTGAAAATTAATTCCAGCATTTGTTTTCAGTAAAATACATCAGACCAGTGCAGCCTTAGTAGAAAGTGGAGAAAACTATCCCAACTTCCTGTTTCTGCTCATGTGATAAAATGTTCAACGACAAAGTAGCAAGGGAAGTATATTATAAACTTTCTCAGTGTGCCCTGATCTAACATCTGAAGGGGTTGAGGGAACTGATCTGAGGGCTGAAGAGGTTAAAAATGAAGGAATGATCTGAGGTTTGATGGGGTAAAATAGAGTGGGGACTGATCTGAGTTATAAAGGAGTTAAAGGGGAGCTGATCAGGGGTCTGAAGGGGTACAAGGGGTGGGGGGTTGATTTAGCATCTGAAAAGGTTAAAAACATAGGATATTTGTGGCAGAAAAACGTCCAGCTGATCCATTAATGTATACATGTTTTTGTATGTTTACTTTTTTTGTCTGAGTATAGATCTATGTTTGTCCCAAGCATGTTTGAATTCACTTAATGTTGACCAACCCACTTCAGTAAAAAAAACAAAAACCTGTTTTTTTATCTTGGTTTCATATCACCCCTTTACATTGCTTCCTCCAGACTGTAAATATTAAGTTCCTAAAGTTTCTCCTAATATGTTTTATCTCCCTGACTTTCACCATTTTTGTTTCCCATCTCTGGACTCATTTCATCTTATCAATATTTTTTTTGTAAGTGAGGTTTCTAGAACTAGACACAGTGGAGTTGACTTACTAAAACTGGAGAGTGCAAAATCTGATGCATCACTGCATAGAAATCCGTCAGCTTCCAATTTTTTGTCAAAGCTTAATTAAACACACTGAAGTTAGAAGCTGATTGGCTACCATGCAGAGCTGCACCAGATTTTGCACTCTTCAGTTTTAATAAATCAACTCCACTATTCTAAATGAGGTCAAACTAAAGATCGATATATAGTGATGAAACCTAGAATTCTATTTGCTTTTCCCACTACCTGGTCACACTGTCTGGTCATTTTGCATTAATCTAAAATAAGTACCCCAAAACATTTTTCTCTGTAGTGTTGGCCAGCACCGTACCCCCAAATTTTGTACTCTGTCAAAGGATTCTTTTTCCTTAGATGCATTATTTTGCATTTAGAAACATTGAACTGCAGTTTCCACTGCTTTGAGCAATCTTCCGGCAATGCCAAATCATATACCAGGTTACAGACTCTCCAGGGAAATCAACTCTATTGCACACCTTTTTATCATCAGTAAAAAGACATACCTTACACACCTGAGATCTGTGGTCTGAACAGTGAATTGATCATAGGTCTAAAGGAAATGACTACTATTTTTCCACACGTTATCTCAACTAAAGGGACCTCTCAGACATTGGACCATATACTAAACCGTAACGGCCTTCTAACGAGTTTCGTCACCTTTGACGTCAAGTTACAAAGATTTACGTTTTATTACG
>BLSH010177745.1:92897-109476 GCA_018402905.1 Glandirana rugosa | reverse complement strand
TACAGTGTTCTGGCACCCCCAACACCCAAGGCCCAATTTTTGGCCACCTGTTTAACTGGGGGGCTTTCGTCACAATTTGTACACTAATTTACATCAGGCCCAGTTCCTCTGTCCAACAAGAGTAACTGCAAGGGGTTACAGTGTTCTGGCACCACCAACACCCAAGGCCCAATTTTTGGCCACCTGCTTGACTGGGGGCTTTCGTCACAATGTGTAAACGAATTTACAACATCAGGCCCAGTTCCTCCGTCCAACAAGAGTAATTGCAAGAATTTACAGTGTTCTGGCACCCCCAACACCCAAGGCCCAATTTTTGGCCACCTGTTTAACTGGGGGGCTTTCGTCACAATTTGTACACTAATTTACATCAGGCCCAGTTCCTCTGTCCAACAAGAGTAACTGCAAGGGATTACAGTGTTCTGGCACCGCCAGCACCCAAGGCCCAATTTTTGGCCACCTGTTTGATTGGGGAATTTTATCACAATTTTTAAACTAAATTACAACAGCAGGGCCCGCGCCAAAATTTAAAAAAAAAATGACGTGGGGTTCCCCCCAAAATCCAAACCAGGCCCTTCAGGTCTGGTATGGAATTTAAGGGGAACCCTGCATCAATTTTTTTTTTCAAAAAATGATGTTGGGTCCCCCCAAAATTCAAACTAGGCCCTTCAGGTCTGGTATGGATTTTAAGGGGAACCCCGCGCCAATTTTTTTTTAAAAAATGGCGTGGGGTCCCCCCAAAATCCAAACCAGACCTTTATCCAAGCACACAGTCCTGGCATGGCAGGAGGTGGTGGGGACGAGCGAGCGCCCCCCCCCCTCCGAACCATACCAGGCCACATGCCCTCAACATGGGGAGGATGCTTTGAGGTCGCCCCCAAAGCATCTTGTCCCCATGTTGATGGGGAGAAGGGCCTCATCCCCACAACCCTGGCCGGTGGTTGTGGGGGTCTGCGGGCAGGGGCCTTATCATAACCTGGAAACCCCCTTTAATAAGGGGGCCCCCAGATCCGGACCCCCCTATATGAATAGTTTTGGGGTACATTGTACCCCTACCCATTCACCAAAAAAGGAGTGTAGTGTAAAAAAAAACAAGAGGCAATTTTTGACAAGTCCTTTATCCACTTCAATACCAGGCACCCGCCCAGACCAATTTCCAGCTTTCAGTGCTATTGTGATTTGAATGAGAATTGCGCGGTCGTGTGGCGTTGCACCCAAACAAACTTTTTATCATTTTGTTCCCACAAATAGAGCTTTCTTTTGGTGGTATTTGATCACCCCTGCGGTTTTTATTTTTTGTGCTATAAATAAAAAAAGACCGAAAATTTGGAAAAAAAATGTTTTTCTTTGTTTCTGTCACAAAACTTTGTATAAGTACATTTTCTCCATCACTGACGGGCACTGATGTGGCTACACTGATGGGCACTGATGAGGCTAGACTGACAGGCACTGAGGAGGCTGTACAGATTGGCACTGATGGGGTGGCACTGATTATTATTATTATACAGCATTTATATAGCGCCAACAGTTTGAGCAGCACTTTACAACATGGGGTCAGACCGTACAATTACAATACAAATCAATACAGGAAGAATCAGAGGGCCCTGCTCGCTAGAGCTTACAATCTAGAAGGGAGGGTCAAGAGGGGCAAAAGGTAATAACTGTGGGGGATGAGCTGATGGAGAAAATGAGAATGCAGTTGTTGGTGTGGGTAGGATAGGCTTCTCTGAAGAGAAGGGTTTTTAGGGATCGTCTAAAAGATAATAGAGTAGAAGATAATCGGTCAGTTTGGTGTAAGGCGTTCCATAGGATTGGAGAGGCTCTGGAAAAGTCCTGGAGGCGAGCATGGGATGAGGTGATGAGGGTTCTAGAGAGGAGGAGATCTTGAGAGGAACGAAGAGAATGAATAGGTTGGTATTTAGAGACCAGGTTAGTGATGTAGCTGGGTACTAAGTTGTGGATGGCTTTGTAAGTAGTTGTTAGTATTTTGAATTTAATTCGTTGGATGAGTGGAAGCCAGTGGAGGGATTGACAGAGAGGAGTAGCAGAAACAGAGAGATTAGTAAGGTGTGGATAAGTCTGGCAGCAGTATTCATGATGGATTGGAGGGGGGATAGCCTATGTAGAGGTAAGCCAATGAGAAGGGAGTTGCAGTAGTCGAGACAAGAGATGACCAGAGAGTGGATTAAGAGCTTTGTTGTGTCGTTGGTTAGAAAGGGGCGTATTTTGGAGATGTTGCGGAGGTTCAGGTGGCAAGATTTGGACAGTGATTGGATGTGGGGCTTAAAGGAGAGTTCCGAGTCCAGAACTACACCTAGGACCTTGGCATGCAGGGATAAGCTTATAGTTGTGCCATTGATTTTGACAGAGAGATCAGGGGAAGAGGCATATGGGGGAGGAAAAATTATAAGTTCAGTTTTGGATAGATTAAGTTTGAGGAAGTGGTGTGACATCCAGGCTGATATATCTGTTAGCAAATTAGTGATACGTGAGGAGACGGCGGGAGAGATCTGTGGGGTAAAGAAATAGATTTGGGTGTCGTCAGCATAGAGGTGGTATTGGAAGCCATGGGAGGCTATCAACTGACCCAGGGAGGAGGTGTAGAGAATAGGAGCGATCCAAGGACAGAACCTTGAGGGACCCCAACAGAGAAAGGAAGAGGAGAGAAGGAAGTTGAATTGTAAGTTGCAGATGGATAAGTAGGAGGAGAACCAACGAACAGTACAATCACGGAGACCAAAAGTGTGGAGTTTTTTGAGGAGGAGGGGGTGGTCAACAGTATCAAAGGCAGCAGAGAGGTCCAGAAGTAGGAGTACAGAAAAGTGTCCATTGGTTTTGGCCGTTAGTAGATCGTTTGTTAGTTTTAGGAGAGCAGTTTCTGTGGAGTGTTGAGTACTAAACCAGACTGAAGGGGGTCAAGAAGGCCATTATCAGCGAGGTGGTCGCAAAGTAGGTTGTAGACCAGACGTTCAAGGAGTTTGGATAAAAAAGGGAGCAAGGAGATGGGGTGGAAGTTGTCAAGATTGGATGGGTCCAGGGAGGGCTTTTTAAGTATGGGGCTAACTAATGCAAGTTTTAGAGAGTTGGGAAAGATGTCAGAAGAGAGGGAGAGATTGAAGATGTGGGTTAGAGAGTGTAGAATAGAGCCAGAGGGTGAACGTAGCATTTGCGAGGGAATAGGATCCAGAGGGCAGGTGGTGAGATGGACATTGGCAGGTAGTTTAGCAACCTCGTCTATAGTGGTGGGGTAGAGGGAAGTAATGATTGAACCTGTGGGTATGAAGTGTAAAGCGTAGAGGGTATCTGAACAGCAGAGATCTCCTCGCGAATTGTATCAATCTTCAGTTTGAAGTGATTGGCGATCTCTTGGGCAGTGAGTGAATTGGTGGGTGGAGGCAGTGGAGGGCGAAGTAAAGAGTTGAAGGTAGAGAAGGGTTGACGGGGACGGGATGATAAGTTTCTAATGAGGGTGATAAAATAGGTCTGCTTGGCCACGAGGAGGCTGGAATTGTATTTTTGATGGGCAGTTTTGTATTGGTTGAAGTCTTTCTGAGACTTAGTCTTACGCCACAGGCGCTCCTGAGCACGGCTGTGTTTTTTCAGACTTCTAGTATCATCTGTTTGCCAAGGTTGAAGGGGTCGGGGCCTGATTATGTGGGTAGTGAGGGGGTCAGTGAGTCCATTGAGGCTAGAAGTGAAGTGTTGTAGACAGAAGTGGCTAGTTCGGTGCAGGATGGGGGTGAGATTTTGTCATACAGGTCATCAGTAGCAGAGTAGAGAATAGAAGGGTTGAGATGACGTAGGTTTCTGCGGGTAACTTTTAGGCGGTTGGAGGGAGAGGAGGTGGAGGAGAGGGAGAGGGTGAAGCTAATAAGGTAGTGATCTGAGCGAGGGAATGGATAGCTGGAGAGGTTGCATGGAGTGCATAGGTGGGAGAAAACTAGGTCAAGGGTATTGCCTTCAGAGTGAGTAGGGGCGTGTATCCATTGCATCAGGTCAAAGGAGGAGGTTAGACTGAGAAGTTTGGAAGTAACAGGAGTGTTAGTATTAATAGGGATGTTGAAGTCACCAAGAATGATTGTGGGGATTTCAGAAGAGAGAAAGTAGGGTAGCCAGGCAGAGAAGTCATCAAGAAAGGTTGATACCGGTCCAGGAGGCTAGACTGACAGGCACTGAGGAGGCAATACAGATTGGCACTGATGAGGTGGCACTGATAAGGTTGCACTGATGATGGGGCACATATGCAGCACTGATGGGCGGCACTGTTGAGCAACACTGACGGGCACTGATACGTAGCACTGATATGCGGCACTGATGGACACTCATAGGTGGCACTGGGCACTGATAGGTGGCACTGCTGGGCACTGATAGGTGGCACTTTTAGGTGGCACAGGTGGGCTCTTTTAGGTGGCACAGGTGGGCACTGGTAGGTGGCACGTGTGGGCACTGATAGGTGGCACAGGTGGGCACAGATGGTCACTGATAGGTGGCACTGGTGGGCACTGGTGCATATAGCACTGTCAGGGATGGCACTGGCAAGCATCATATATGGGCACAATACCATCTCTACAGTGGACTGTATTGTCCTTACGTGGTGGTCTAGGGGGTGGCTCCCTAGTGGTCCTGGGTGGCCTCCATGTACCCTCCCTGGTGGTCCCAGGCAGCCTCCTCATGGTGTCCCGGGGGGCTCCCTGGTGGTCCAGTGGGGTGATCCTGAGGGGGGCTGCGCTGATAAATGTTCAGTGGGAGGAGGATCAGTGTTACAACAGCGAATATTCATTGTTGTTGTCTGTTGTAACACACCTGGGTGGGCTGTGAACAAACTCTCTGCGTTCACAGCCACCCTATTTTGAAGCCTATGGCTCTAATAGGTGCTTCAAAAAAACACACCCCTGCAATTGTAATTCATGCACCGCCGTCCTGAAAGGGGCCGGGCGCATGGATAGGGGGACGGCAGAAAGGATAGGGGAGGCGGCACCCTTGCGCCCACAATGGATTGGCCACCCCTGGTACCAGTATATCTCTTATAGACCTCCGCTGGCAACCCATCAGCACCTGGGGATTTAGTAGGGGGAAGACAGTGCTAGAGCCTCACCCAATTCATCCACCATAAGAGGGGCGTTTAGCATAGAATTATCAGAAGAACTTAAGTTATGTAGTGGGCATCCCAAGAGGAACAATTTAATGTCCTCCAAAGTGGGCGAGGTCTTAGAAGAATAAAAGTCTATATAGAAGTCCCTGAAGGTTTGCAATATATCAGTGTGTAATGTAGCCAATTCCCCAGTGGGTTTACTAAGGGCAGGTATAAAAGAGGTAGTCCTATTGGTTTTTGCCATCATAGCAAGCATATGGCTCATTCCTTCCCCCTCCTCAAAGAATGCCTGTTGCTGGAAAAAACATTTATTTTTAGCTTTTGTTAAAGTAACCTGTTGTGCCGTAGCTTCCGCCTCCAACCAAGCCCTTCTAGTTCCATCAGTCCATTGTGTTACATAATTAGATTCTGCTCATAATTTTTTCGTACCCATATTAGAGATAAGTCTTATAAATTGTCCTCTCAGAAAAGCTTTAAATGTATCCCATAACATACCTGGGGAAGTAGTGTTCTCATTAACAATAAAGGAATGGGAGATGTCTTCTACCACATGATCAGGGTCAGGAAATAATTCAAGCCAAAAAGGGTTAATCTTAAAATGGACTCGCTTTGGAGGTCCGGCCACAGCTAATTTTACCCATAGGGGAGAATGATCAGCTATAGTTTGTGGTTCATAACTGGCCGATGAAACCAAATGAAGCATTTCCTCATTAGCCAAGCCTAGATCTATCCTAGACAGACCACTATATGTTTCAGAGTAGCAAGAAAATTGTTTTACTGTAGGATGTAGCATTCTCCAGACATTCCTCAAACCACATCTTCGCAATAAGCCTAGAAAAAGGCGAAGGACCTCTGGACAAGGATCCCTGCAGGGCAGTGGGTGAGAATTTGTCCTGTGAAATATCTAAGACTAAACAGGAGGGGGTTGGGGGAGTTGGGACTTTAAATGAAGCCATGACATGGTAGGGTCACACGCTTCCATCCCTGCACTTGATAAAGTGATATGTAAACAAAATAGGAGATTGGGACTTTAAATGAAACACATAGTGGGAATAAAGTATTTGATGGTTATTGGTAAGGAAATTTATTGTTTGGTACAGACAAGTATATCAGTATACACACAGGTATTCAAACAGTTGGTAGCTCTACAGGTTTCGTGACGTAGTCACTCATCCAGAGCATGATGTCTCTGTAATGGAAATAAATTAGGATTGTAATCTAAGTAGGCACATGGGACACATAGAAGGGGGGTAGTGGATACCTCCCCAAAGGGGGAATCATGGATCCAACTTACTGTGTCTGTGTACTAGCCGTATGCTGGCAGGGCACATGGACATGGTATATCAGTACACACACAGGTATTCAAACAGTTGGTAGCTCTACAGGTTTCGTGACGTAGTCACTCATCCAGAGCATGATGTCTCTGGAATGGAAATAAATTAGGATTGTAATCTAAGTAGGCACATGGGACACATAGAAGGGGGGTAGTGGATACCTCCCCAAAGGGGGAATCATGGATCCAACTTACTGATCTGTGTACTAGCCGTATGCTGGCAGGGCACATGGACTATCTGGGAGTATCATGGCCGGGAGCTGAGGCAGGAGATGTGGCAGCAGCTTCAACCCAGGCAACATCCTGCACAGACACGGTCACCTCCAGTGGAGTGTACCTAGTGATGGAAGCAATGTGGAGGGTAAATGTGGGTATGGAACATTTGTGTTATGAGGGAAGATAGTGTGGGAGAATGTGATAGGTGAAATAGTGGTGGAAAAGAACTGTATGCAAATGTGGGCCAATGTGAGGTGTGATTGGATGAGGTCAGAAATATGGGGATGAAAGGGAAAGGAAAAGGGAACCCACCAGTGTTGGAATGGAAAGAAAATTGTGTGTGCGATATTCAAGGTCAGTGAGAAAAGGTACCTGTGAGTATGTTGCCCAGATCCGTGATAGAGCTGATTGTGATGTGCAGCCACTAGAGGTCCTCCCTCAGCCCCCGGCCATGATACCCCCGGATGGTCCATGTGCCCCACCAGCATACGGCCATTACACCAACACAGTAAGTCGGATCCATGAGTCCCTCTTTGGGGAGGTATCCACTACCCCCCTTCTATAAGTCCCATGTGCCTACCTAAATTACAATCCTAATTTATTTTCATTCCAGAGACATCATGCTCCTGATGAGTGATTATAATGTCATGAAATGCGTAGAGCTACCAATTGCTGAAAATTGATTTACAATAAGCATTCCTTATCGACCCTTTTACCGGAATACCTTTCCTAGGGGGATTTTGAGGTCACGGACTATGCAGATTCAATATTTTTGTACACCAGTGTATACTTTTATGAACTTGATGGTTTTGGGCATTTTGTACTGTGCAAGTAACTATTTTTTTATATGCTATTAAACTGTCCAGTCGGTTATTATCCAATTGTTTGAATACCTGTGTATATACTGATATACTTGTCTGTACCAAACAATAAATTTCCTTACCAATAACCATCAAATACTTTATTCCCACTATGTGTGCCATTTAAAGTCCCAATCTCCGAAGTACCTAAGACATTATTTAAATCCCCTACTACAAGTAGTAGGGATAGTAGGATGACGTGCCATAAAGGAGGCCACCAACCCTAAAGTGTTTCTAAACCCCAAAAAAAATAAATAAATAATTAAGACTTCTGCCTAGTAGAGTATAGGATGTCATGTCATCTGTGCACAGTCTTGCCACGAATAGTTAATCCAGCCCTGAGCAATCCTCTTATATTTTTTCAGTAAGAAAAAAAACATCTCACAGAGAAATAGGAGACGTTTCTTCCCCGTGCTGTGTGAGTGACAGGTAATTTCCTTATCGCATGCATGGAGCAGACGAAACTTCACCACCCCCCCTCCTTTCTTCTCCAGCTCTCCCAGTATTGGCTGCTCCTCACCTCAGCATGATTGGGCATGCTGTAGTCATGTGGTGCCTTTCCTGAGTTTTGACAGGATGTTTCTCAAAACTCAGGAATATGAGAGTGTAGAGGTGGGTTGGGAGTCTTGTGACACCACTCCATCTACCGAGCTCCAGCAAAGAGGCCTACCCACTTATTTCAGAGTTTTATGGGGCTGCTACTGCTGAAGTGGGTGACATTTGCAAGGTAGGGCTACATGCAGGAGGCTTACATGTAAATATACATTAATACTGTGCCATTAGTTTATACTGTGTGAGTGGTGGGTTTACATCCACTTTAAGACCTCTGTAGAGAAAGGTGGAGGGATATATAAGTTTATCAAGACACAATACAGACCCTCTAGTAAACAGTGTAAAATTACATCGACCCATTGTATCCACAACTTGTATACATGAAAATTGAACACCATGGGAAACTAGAACACTAATCCCTCTTACTTAAGAGGAGTAAGTGGAATGAAACTTATGGCTGTACAGTCTCTGGGAGAACGGGGGGTCACCACCAGGAGGTAAATGTGTTTCCTGGAGACAAAAGACCGACGACCCAAGATGGTTTGCAGAACGCTAGACAGCCAGTCGTTTCACTCGATTGCCCAGACCTCTTACATTTCAAGAAAGAATACCAGAGCATTTAGTCATAGGGTTCATGGGAATAACTATAAATTAAAGCAGCAATAGAAAGGATGGACTTTGTAGGCACCAAATGTTAAAATTAACAATAATTGTATTAATTACAAAACATTTATTTTAATTTTACAAACATAGAGATAAGGAATCCATTCGATACATACATTTACAATCATGTTGTCTCCAAGTGGATTGCCACTGTGAATCACAGTCACCAGGTCAGGAACAACCTGGTAGCAGTGGCCACTCTGTAGATTAGAATCTTTGTGCAAAAAGTAGCTCTACATGTTTCGTGAGCAATCGCTTCTTCGGGAGCTTTATCGTTTTTTACTAGAAAAGTGGAGACAACATTACAATAAGTGTATGCATATTCACAATCATATATTTACAAATACAAATAATATACAAGTGAATTTATATAGATGTAAACAATAAGCATACCGTATCCACCAAATGAGCCCTCCACCGCACCAAAAAGGAGCACTATGTAAACATGGGCACATGTCCTGGGTAATCAAGAGTATAGTAGGAAAAACAGAATAGAATGCCAAAATATGTGTACACATTGAGGAAATTATATAAACAGCCAGGCTATCTAGTGTAATGCGTACTAGTGCAGTCAACTGCAAGCTAAACTAAATACTTACAACTATACTTACCTACAACAGGTCACATGTACGCATACAGGTGCCCAGGGGAATGTACTAGTATGATAGACAGGGAGATATAACGCCGATCACTAAGCAGGGAGGAGTAACTAAGCCTGCAATCTGTAAAAACGTATGACAAGTGGGACCATGTATGTCATAGTAATGCCAAGATAAAAGGGATAATGTGCAGTAGGTAATGTGAAGTAATAGGTAAAGCAGAAATATATAAAAAAGGGAAAGAGCCAGCCTCACCTATATACACTTGCATAGACAAAAGCCTGGTGTCTTGGTAGTGGCATAAACTCCAAGTACAGCGGAGATGTCAGGAACGCTTCCACACATGGGGATGTATTATAGGTAGACAGGCATCTTGGTATGATGCCAGAGCAGGTACTCTATAGATAAACAGAGTGTAACAATATATCAGTCATAGTATGGGGGGGGGGGGGGGAAGCAAATGCACCAGGCATTCAGTGCTCAAAAAAATAGTACTTACATATGGTAGGAAAGCTTGTTATTGAAACTGCAGGGACACCAGGGGCATGCTGCATTTATTCATCTATATAAAAATAAAATTATTGTTAATTTTAATATTTGGTGCCTACAAAGTCCATCCTTTCTATTGCTGCTTTAATTTATGACTTAAGAGGATGTGGCACTATTCTATCTAACATGCATACCCTTAATGCCATCCTGGGTTTTAAGTGCATTTAAACACATATTTTCATTGGAATAATTAACCATTTGGATGATCCATTTAAGTCCGACCCTGACCTGTTCCACGAGCAAGTTAACCCCGCTGTGCAAAGTAGAGCTGGTTATGAGACATAGGTGTGCGCAGGGGGTATGCCAGGTATGCCAGTGCACACCCTAATCACTCTGTGCAATGCTGATTCCCCCTACTGCCTGAGCTTTCCCTCCCATGTTGCGCTCCCCCTTCCCCACCACAGTGCTGCTGGTTTCCCTGCTGCTGGGGAAGGGGCAAAACAATATGTCATTTGCTGGCTCCTTCCTTTTCTAAATGAACACAGTAAACACACGCGCTGTGTTCAATCATAACCGAATCATAGTAAACTGTATTTACTATGCTTCAGTGTGTGACTAAACAGAAAGCCGTTCAGCATGGAGACTTCAGAGAAAGGCATGTGTGTTTGAGCTTTGGAAGTGCACACCCTAATGCAATAGGCTGCGCACACCTATGTTATGAGTAATAAAAATTATCCAGTTTGAGTAGAGATGACCTAAGTAAGTACATAGGCATCACGTGTCAGCAGTGAAGATAGCGAAATAGTAAATATCAGTGCGCAGGCAAACAGAACCATCAACAAAAAGAACTTGTGGACCAACTGGGTCCAACGCCTCAAATAAGGCACAAGAGTGACAGGGATTGGAGAGATCGCTGTTCTTAATCACTAGGAACAGACAATCTCACTCTACTCCCCTGACCGAACGGGGATCTGCTTTGTTTACACTGGCAGATATCCCTTCTGTCTTTTTCTGAAGTGATCACAGGTGGCCGGCAGACATCGAGTCCACCGGACCTGCTGATTGGCTCTCCCACTAGCGAATGGGCATGCGCCTCCAGAACGCCGTGTACGTGCCCGACGTACAATGACAGTGATTGGCGAAGCTGAGCCAACCTGCCGCAGCGCAACTGCGGTGGCTGGTCGGCAAGTAGTTAAACCCAACATGTCTCATGATGTGATATTCTTTTATTGAAGTTTCTTCCCCTGGGATCTTCATGTGATCTATCTAGAGCCATGTATTATACACGAGAGATATCAAAATGATGATGAGAATCTAATATATCTATTAATTGGGGTGGTCAGTTTAGCATTGCTAGTGATATAAATATGATCAATTCTGTGCCTCAGTTGTCTTTTAATTTTGTCCATGTAAAACACACCGCAACATCAGGTCATGTAATAGACCACCCTAACAGTTTTGCACTTAAAAAAATTCCTAGATCCATGTACTTCACTATTAGGTAGTCCCACTGTATTTTTTTTGACCCATGGGCACAATGAATGCCTTCCACATTTTAATGCACCTTTGTCTTTGCACGCGTGACCTTTGTCAGAGCCCATATAGTTACATAGTCAGGCTGAAAAAGTCCATCTAGTTAAACCAATAAAAAAAAAAAAAAATCTTACAACCCCATATACACAATCCTATACCCACATTTGATCCAGAGGAAGGCAAAAAAAAAAGCATGAACCAATTTGCTACAGCAGGGGAAAAATTCCTTCCTGATCCCAGAGAGGCAATTGGATATTCCCTGGATCAACGTTACCTATAAATGTTAGTACCCAGTTATACAGTATATGTACATTTAGGAAAGAACCAGGCCATCTTTAAACAATCTATTGAGCTGGCCAGAACCACCTCTTGAGGGAGCCTATTCCACATTTTCACAGCTCTTACTGTGAAGAAACCTTTCCATATTTGAAGATGAAATCTCTTTTCCTCTAGATGTAAAGAGTGCCCCCTTGACCTCTGTGATGACCTTAAAGTGAATAACTCAACACCAAGTTCACCATATGGACCCCTTATGTATTTGTGCGTGTCGACCATATCCCCCCTTAAAGTGGTTGTAAAGGCAGAATGTTTTTTAAGTTAATGCATTCTATGCATTAAGATAAAAAAAACCTTCTGTGTGCAGCAGCCCCCTTAATACTTACCTGAGTCCCATCTAGATCCAGCGATGTTGCAGCAGTGTCTCGGCTGCTCGAGACTCCCCTCCTTATTGGCTGAGATAGCAGTGTGGCACCATTGGCTGCTGTCAATCAAAGTCAGTCGGCCAATGAGAAGAGAAAGGGGGTGGGGCCGGGTCGCGGCTCCGTGTCCTGAATGGACACATAGAGCTGTGACTTGGCTCAGGTGCCCCCACGGAGCTCAACAAGGAGGGACCAGGAGCACCAAAGAGGGATGCGAGAAGAGGAGGCTGCTCTGTGCAAAACCATTTCACAGAGCAGGTAAGCATGACATGTTTATTGTTTTAACTAAAAAAAAACAAGACTTTATGTTGACTGTAAAGCAGAGTTCCACCCAAAAGTGGCACTTCTGCTTTAAGCACCCCTCGCCCCCTTACATGTCACATTTGGCATGTTTTTTTTTTTTTTAAGGGGGGAGGGGGATACCTAGTTTTGACAGGGACCCAGCTCAAACTTCTGCTCGGCTGCCTAGGTGACTCTTCCTCACCCCCTCCCTCCCTGCAATCTTGTGGGACACATCAGGGGTCCCAGAAGATTGCCTGGCCACTGAGAAGGCACAGCGCGACTTGCGCATGCGCAGTGCACACCTAGCTGTAAAGCCACAAGCTGTAACAGCTGGGTGCCCACACTTGCAATGCCAGCGTCGCGGAGAAGAGAGGGAGAGGAGCGAGGCTTCAGGCGGCTGCATCTCTGGACCGTGGGACAGGTAAGTGTGTGTTTATTAAAAGTCAGAAGCTACACCTTTTGTAGCTGCTGACTGTTAATAAACTTAAAAACAACTGGAACACCACTTTGATTTTCTCTTTTCAAGAGAGAATAAATTCAGTTCCTCTAATCTTTCCTCATAGCTGAGCTCCTCCATGCCTATCAGTTTGGTTGCCCTTCTCTGCACTTTTTTCAGTTCCCCATCATCCTTTTGGAGAACTTGTGCTTAAAACTGAACTGTATATTCCAAATGAGGTCTTACTAATGATTTGTACAGGGGCAAAATAATATCTCTCTTTATAGAGTCCATACCTCTCTTAATACAAGAAAGGACTTACTCGCTTTGGAAACTTCAGCTTGGCATTGCATGCTATGATTAGGCTTATGATCCTTCTCCACTATGGATTCCCCCACTTGTACTCCCCCTGGTATGTATGATGCATGATGCATGCATATTCTTAGCCCCTAAGTGCATATTATGATTCTGTGTCCACCCAGGTAAAACGCTGCACAGGCTCAGGTCATGTGATAGACCACCCTTACTGTGTCGCAGTTAACAAAATGCCTATATTAATGTACTTCACTAATAGATAGTCTCACTGTAATTCTTTTTAAACCCATGGGTACAATGAGTACCTTCCACATTTGAATGTACCTTTTCACGCTTGACCTCTATCAGAGCCCATATAATAACTCTGTGTCAGCATGTCCCTAATATACAGTATTTATCATGTCTATAGATACCATATTCTTTATGTATGATGCTACAGACTGTTCAATGTTTTTCACCTGCCAAAGAGTAAGCCAGTTTGCGATTTTCATAGGCCCTATTTGTATGATTGTTTGAGGGAATTTTTACTATATCCTCACATTAGAAGCCTATCATTAAGCCAATTTGCCACAAGATGGAAATCCTGTTCTTTGGAACTATTTTGCATTACTGTAGTCTCAAATTTTGATGACACAAAATGTTTTTAACTAGAGACCTGGGATGTGAGCTTTGGGCATGTAAGATGTTGGTTTCCTGTATTGTGTAGTCAATGTGCCATCCTGTTGAAAGAAGATTTCTACATCTAAAAAGGGAATTGTTTTGGGAATTGTGTGAACATGGATTCTGGAATTTGATGTATTTACAGATACCAAATATCATGAATTAATATTGTATTATGCTACTATGTTGTTATTATGTGATAAACACATGTAATAAACCCTATTAATTGTATTTTGTTGTACATGTCATGATATAATGTTTATGAGATACTTTCTAGATATTCCATGTTCATGTTCCTTGTCGGTCTCATGATTCATATAGAGTCCCACACTTCCCCCCATTTTGTCATTGTATAATAGAGGCCACCAGCAGAGCATTCTCAGGGACATTCATCCCTCTATAGTTTTTAATAATTTAATGGTATCCCTCACATATGAGTGCAAATTAGTTGCATGCAAGGGTAAATAAACATCAATAAAGCAACTGGCACCTTCTGTTTGTGGCCCCATCCCTTAGACTAGGAGACATCCTGATGGTTTTGTCAAATGTTTGTTTTCTTTAAAGCGCACACCCAAAATTGCAATGCCGGTGTCACGGAGGGGAGGGGGAGAGGAGCGAGGCATCGGGCGGCCACATCACTGGACCGTGGGACAAGTAAGCGTCTGTTTATTAAAAGTCAGCAGCTACACTTTTTGTAGCTGCTGACTTTTAAATGGGTGGAACTCCGCTTTAAAGAATAGAAGGTCGAAACCCAAGTAAATCTTACATTTAATATTCTAGAATGTTTTTAACAATCAAGGGCTTGTGTGCATCTGGAAAACTAAGAACAAATTATCCTGGAATTTATTTACCAGTGTTCATGGAATTGGTCTATACAAATCTTTATTAGAAGGGTTAGTTTGCCACATTTCCACATATTGATTGTTATTCATAATAATCACATTTTCTCCCTTATCTAAGGGTTTAATTATAATGTATGGATTTTTTATAATTACAAACTATTACTATCTTTTGTTTTCTTTTACTGTTTGGACAATTAAAGTCCATATACCTGTGCATTTCTGGGGAAAGTAGCTGATTTGCATTTACTGTAAATGTAGTTCTCTGTAGATTTGGGTGTGATTTTATGTTACATTGTTACCTTAGTTTCCTTGGGCATGTGGATCAGTACTGTCCCCATCTGATTGTGGTTGTGCATTTGTATAATTTTCCTTGAGGAGCTGCAAAAGAAAAAGTGCACATAAATTGGCTTTGTTGTAGCCCTTAACCACTTACCAACCAGCAGGTCAGCTGTCCTGTGCAAATCGCCATATCACGGGAGCGTGTTCGCGGGTCGGATGGACTCGATGTCCGCTGGCGACCCGCGATCGCCTGTTACAAAGGCAGAACTGGGATCTGCCAATGTAAACAAGGCACATCCCCGTTCTGCCAGGGGACATGGAAGAGATCTACTAATCCCAGTAATCGGGAGCAGTGATCTCTGCCATGTCCCTGATAGCCCATCCTCCCTACCTTTAGAACACAGTGGGGGAACACAGTTAACCCCTTGATCCCCCACTAGAGTTTAACCCCTTCCCTCCCAGTGTCATTTTTACATTGATCTCTGCAGTTTTATAGCACTGATCAATGTAATAATAATGTCAGTGGTCCCCAAAAAGTGTCATTTGGGGTCAGATTTGTCCACTGCAATGACGCAGTCCCGATAAAAATCGCAGATCGGTGCCATTACCAGTAAAACATATTTTTGTTTGGGTACAGCGTCGCATGACCGTGCAATTGTCAGTTAAAGCGATGCAGCACCGTATCGCAAAAAATGGCCTGGTCAAAAAGTGGGTAAATCCTTCCAGGGCTGAAGTGGTTAAACTCAGCTGACACATTTATTTTGTGCACAATGTGGTTCCCTATTGTAAAGATATTTGAATGACAATTTACAGGCAAAAAGGTAAATATCTTTGAGTTCAAATTTATCTATCTTACTTTGGGAAGGGCAAAAACTAAGGCCTGTTTTTAGGACAGCTATTTAATCCGGTGTAACATCAAATGTGCAAGAGATGGCTTCCTTTGTGTTAGGAAAGTGTCCAGATTGTTCATGTTTTGCCCTCTCCTGTTTGTCCCTGCCTTAAAAAAAACTGGGGAAGGGGATAAAGTAATTTGTTTAGAGATTGCTCCTAGTGTTTGTAATGTTGTATCACAGAAGAGGGTGTGATGGAGCATATTCACCACTCTGGACCACGCCTCCTTAGAAACATAGAAACATAGAAAAGTGACGGCAGAAAAAGACTGAGTAGTCCATCGAGTCTGCCCCTTTTTATTTTTTTTTATTTTTTTTTTTTGTTTTTTATTTTTTTTTTTGTTTTTTTTACATTAACCTTGTTGTCTGACTATGGATTTATGTTCATCCCAAGCATGTTTGAAGCCATTTACTGTTGACTGTCTCACAACCTCTGTTGGTAGTTTATTCCAATCATCAACCACCCTTTCAGTAAAATAATACTTTCTAAGATTAGTTTTGAACTTCCCCCCAGTTAGTTTGAGGTCATGTCCCCGTGTTCTTGATTTTGGTTTCATATTGAAAAGACTGCCCTCCTGAACCTTATTCACCCCCTTGAGGTATTTAAAGGTTTCAATCATGTCTCCCCTCTCTCTTCTTTCCTCCAGACTGTACATATTAAGTTCCTGAAGTCGCTCTTGATATGTTTTATCTCCCAGACCTTTCACCATTTCTGTTACCCGTCTCTGAACCCGTTCTATTTTATCAATATCTTTTTGTAAGTGAGGTCTCCAGAACTGGACACAGTATTCTAAGTGAGGTCTCACTAAATATCTATATAGAGGAATCAGAACCTCCTTCCTC
>BLSH010177745.1:44663-56679 GCA_018402905.1 Glandirana rugosa | reverse complement strand
GATGGGGTGGTGACAGGTACTCTTTATTGGAAGGGGGGGGCAATCAGTGTGCTTGGTGCTGACAGTAAGCGGTAACGAGCTGTTACCGCTATCTCCTCCTCACACACGATCGGTGTGTGAAGGGGAGAACCCGGTAACAGCTCGTTACCGCGGATTCCTGTCATTTTGTGACCGGCTGTGATTGGACACAGCCGGTCACGTGGTAAAGAGCCAATACTATTGGCTCTTTACCGTGATCGGGGTCGGGCTTTGTCCGAGGGACAAGCCCGCCCCCCGATCGGCGCGCGCGAGCGGCGTGCACGCCGCTCAGTCTCCTTTGTTGTTAGTGACCGGCTGTGATAGGACACAGCCGGTCACGCGGTAAAGAGCCAATTTTATTGGCTCTTTACCGTGATCACGGAAGGCCGGGGTCCTGAGGGACACGGCCGGTCCCCGATCGCCGCAATGCGGGCCCCTGAGGGCCCGCAAAGCGCCGAAAACAAGAGGACGTCATATGACGTCCACTTAGGATGGGGAGTCCACCTTGCCGACGTATAATTACTATACGTCGGTAAGGAAGTGGTTAAAATGAAGAAACCTCATAATCATGGAAAATCTTGTCCTGGGCATTGTGGATGAGAAGACCGGCATGTGGTAGATGGGGCGGGTGGACCAGTAGGAGCGGAGTTCATTTTTGCTGTTTAGTCCCATGCAGAACACAAGGCCCAAAAAGGTTTTAAATTCATCCACTGTTACGTTTCTCCACTCATAGGAACGGGAATAATAAGAGTTTGGATTCGCCTGTATAAATTGGTGTGCATATAGGTTGCACTGGGCAACAATGGACTGCAGCATGTCCTCAGTAAAAACTAAATAAAAAAAATCAATGGGAGAGAAATTTTCTGTGTCCACCTGGACTCCTGGTTGGGCAGTAAAAGGGGGAATCCTTGCTTCTCCTGAATTGGGAGGAAGCCACAAGGGGTGCTGGAGTGAGTAGGGAAGGCCGGCATGAGACCTAACCCTTTGGGGCTGACGTACAGCAGTGCTGGTGGATGGCACTGGGGTGCTGGTGGATGACACTGGGGTACTGGCGGTTAGCACAGCTGTGCGGGTGGATGGCAAAGCAGTGCTGGTGGACGGTATTGCCTCCTCATCAACGCGCCTTCGTCTGGTGGGTGGACAATATTCCTCATCTGAGTCCAGCTCTAATTCACTACTTGAGACCGGATCATATCAGACTCCGGCTCAGACTCAGAGGAACTTGCAGGAGAGAGCTCCCCGTTGCTCTCCTCAGCTGCGAGAATATTGTAGGCCTCCTCCAGAGAAAAATATATTTTTGCCATTGTTGCAGCACTAGTTGGCACTGATGACACCTATGACACTAATGAGGTGATGGCCACTGATGTCAGGTGACACTGACGGCAGATCAGATGGCACTGATATGTGGCACTGGTGACAGGTTAGGTGGAACTGATATGTGGCACTGTTAACAGGTCTGGTGGCACTGATGACAGGTCAGGTGACACTGATGAAAGATCAGGTAGCACTGATATGTGGCACTGGTGACAGGTTAGGTGGAACTGATATGTGGCACTGATGACAGGTCCGGTGGCACTGACACGTCGCACTGATGACAGGTCAGGTGGCACTGACACGTGGCACTGATGACAGGTCAGGTGGCACTGACACGTGCCACTGAGGACAGGTCAGTTGACACTAATGACAGATCAGGTAGCGCTGATGATATGCGGCACTGGTGACAGGTTAGGTGGAACTGATGCGTGGCACTGATGACAGGTCCGGTGGCACTGGTGGCACTGACACGTGGCACTGATGACAGGTCAGGTGGCACTGACACGTGGCACTGATGACAGGTCAGGTAGCACTGATGATATGTGGCACTGGTGACAGGTTAGGTGGAACTGATATGTGACACTGATGACAGGTCCGGTGGCACTGACACTTGGCACTGATGACAGGTCAGGTGGCACTTTGACACGTGGCACTGACACGTGAAGCTGATGACAGGTCAGGTGGCACTTTTTATGACACGTGGCACTGATGCTATGTGGCACTGATGCTACGTGGCACTGATTGGTGGCACTGACTGGTGGCACTGACTGGTGGCACTGGCAGGTGGCACTGGGAGATGGCACTGGCAGATGGCACTGGCAGAGGCACTGGCAGATGGCACTGGCAGATGGCACTATAATGGGGGGCACAGGTGAAGTGTGTTATGCACTTACAGTAAACTGCAGCAGGGAACGATCTCACTCTCCTCACACAGCGGTGTCTGTGTGAGGAGAGAAGGCAGGCAACGAGAGATGATCTCATATGTTTACATTTGAGATCATCTCTCATTGGACCCGTTGATGTGGTAAATGGCCGCTGTGATTGGCCATTTACCACGATCTGTGATTGGCTGTGTCCAAGGGACACAGCGATCACAGAAAATCCAGGCAGCGCGCCCGCGCTCGTGGGCAGGCGGCGGGTAAAGGGACGTCGTCCCGGCATTTCAGATCCGCGCTGGAGCCGTACTTCGGCAATAGCGCGGATCTGGAGGGGTTAATGACACCCCCAGAGTGGTTCATAGATCGCAGCGCTAACTGTGGATTCCGATAGGAATTGGATAGAATGAGTGAGAACACCCATGTGATCTGATTCTGGTGCAGGAAAAAAAAAGGTCCCTGCCTCTGACGATGTCACTCTTTGATGAAACATGGTAGGCGGTTCTAGATGACGCAGGCACGCTTTACTACCGTGGCTTTTAATTTGGTTCATGCGCATTTACTCCTTGGACATGTGAGTGTAACTTTTTATTCAATAAATCTTTTATGTGTGAACGTATTACACCATTGCAGCACGCTCTTTCATTTCTCACACTGAGGTCACACTGTGCCGGCTTGTATGGGCCATTCTGCTGTCTGAGTCTGACTCCTGGAGCTGATCATATTCCTGTGGGAGGAGAAGATTGTTTGTTCTCTGACTGGGACGGATAGTTTACCTTTTGGCTGCTTGCTGGCGTTTTTGGCTCTTTATAATCTTAGAGCGTATACTCTCTGGTAAGCAGGATTGCCCCTTTTTGTGCACCAAGGTGATGAGTTGCTCCTTCATCCTCTCCACTCTAGATGGTGTCGGTTTCTTCACTCCTCTCTCTGCTGCCATGAATATGTACTTTGGACTATGATAAATGAACTTTTATATATGAACTAGCGCTGCATTACTTTATTACAAGTGTGAAAAGGGCCTAAAGATGATTTCCAATGAGCACCATTCATATCTGTGCGACTTCAAAGTAGTCCCTGAACTACTTTGGTCTGACTTTGAAGCAACTTGAGGTCGATAAACCTCAGAATTACACAGGTATTGCTTCAAGTCACATCAAAACCATGGCAAATAATTGCCGCAAAAATGCGTTAAATCGCGGTAAAGTCATGCGACTTTCAGGTCGCACATGTGTGAAAGCAGCTTTATTCCAGGTTCACATAGGTGCGATGCAGGAACCAGCACAATTTCAGCACTGGTTCCTGCATCCCACCTCTCCCACAGGCTATTCACACTGCCTTCTGTGAACCGCTGCAGGTGTCAGTACAATATTAATGACACCCCCAGATTGGTTCATAGATCGCAGCGCTAACTGTGGATTCCGATGAGAATCGGATAGAATGAGTGAGAACACCCATGTGATCTGATTCTGGTGCAGGAAAAAAAGGTCCCTGCACTGCTATAGCTGCAAAGGGTTGGCTAAATCAAATTCGAACCCTACAGACTAAGACTGGGATGCTATTAAAGTTCATGTGTGTATAAAGGCAGGTGTCCCAATACTTTTGGCAAGATCGCAGATTGTGCAAGATTTGCAATGGTGGTGGAACCCTCGTCCACATAAATGCTACATTTATATAAAACTTGGGGAAGTACTTCTTTTTAACAATACAGGAAGAGCTGACAGCCTTTCTACAGGACGTGGCAGCTTTGGGATTTGAACCTATGAACCCCAGGTTTGCTCAGCAGAAGTGCTAAGCCCTTAGCCACATTCGTGGAGCATCCATTGCTGTGATGTCAAACAGTCCTAAGTCGCAGGGGTGCAATAAATGAACCAATGCAGATGTACTGTGGAAGGCTGCATAACCATTGAACAACCTGTTTCTGGCATATGCCATCTGTTTTGAAGGTTTGTTAGAACTTAGTACTGTGAGCATTCTGCTATAGAACATTTCTCATTTTGGGGCATTTGGCTTGGTAGGAAGCTGCAATTATTGCTGGATGGGAAATGTTAAGGCTGATTATAGTCCTTGCCCATAGAAAACATGTGACACTATTTGCAATAGTGGTGGAATCCTCCTACACATAAATACTACATTTAGACATAATTTTGGTAAGGACATGCGTTATGAGAACAGAAAACCTCTCTACATGAAGTGACATGCTTGGGATGCAAACCCAGAACCTTTATGTTGCTAGGTAGAAGAATTAAGCTGTTAGCCACCAGTCTGTCGAGTGTGCAGCCCTCCTACACATAAATACACATATACTGCATTTCTTTGCACATATAGGTGGTGGATTTACATTAGTCTTTAGTTTATTCTGTGCTATTTGGTGGTGCTTGGAGTGTAGAGCAGTGATGTTATTGCAACAGCAATGGTATTGTTTGTGGTTTGTGAAGATACCTGTGTGAGTTTGGGAAAATATTTTAATGAGATGGACAGCAACAAGCGAGAGACAGAGAATTTTTTTTTTAACAAAACATGAGATTACACATTCTAACATTCTTAAAAACAAATTGGATTATGAAATAGCAACATTGTTGCAGGGACAATTTGTTTGAGAGAAAGATACATTTCATCTCAACATGAAAAGGATACAACTGTACCATTAGAATCAATGGCTGAAACCTGCATTGGGCTATATAGCGCGAATTTGCCTTCTCAAGAAGGCATTATAGACAAGCGCGAATTTACTATAGCGCCCTCTAAAAACGGCATGGGAGTTAAAATGAGGGAATTTTCTTGTCTCATCATGCTCAGTTGTGCTGATGAATAGTCAGGAAAAAGGGGGAATTTGGCTCTTTTCAGACTTTCAATGATGTTTCAGGTTATAAATCACTTTTTTTAAACAATTTAAAAGCAGATCATCATTAAACACGATTCTACATTTTTAAGAACCATTTAGAACCATGCTCTAAATATTATCTCCATGTGCAATTCCCTTGCTTCTACCACAACTATTTTTTTTAGTCAGTCACTGTTGTCTGGGCGCTATAGTGAATTTGATTCTGGGAGTAATTTCTCCCTCAGGGCTTTAGTGAATTCCATTTTCCCCCTATCTGTTATGGATCTTAACATAAAGTTTGCCTAATTCAAGAAAAGGCAGTAAGAGAGGTGTCATAGTGAAACTACTAGAGACCAGTGCCTTGGGTAAACGTTACATTTGTAGTAACAATAATAATATTAATTTATATTATGACAAAATTATTAATGTTTATGCATCACATTACTCTATAACCCTAATACAGAGTTTTTAAAACTTTTTTGTAGACTTTCAAAACTCTGCTGCTCTTTTAAGGTTTCAGCTGAAGAGAAACTCTGGGATTTTTGACTGCATTAGACATACATGCCTCATTTCACTCTGTAGTAGAAGCTCAGAGGGCAATACACAATTGCTTAGACAGATATATACTTTTTTTTACTGCACAGAGGGGAGTGAATCTGTGACTAGCAACTATCCAGAGGTCTGACTTAAGCCCTTCTATACTGGAAACGTTTGTTTTTCCTTCAACACTCCAACTAACAGAGTAGCATTGTACTCCAGAATGTTATGACCCCGGTATAGTATGGGAAGTGCATAAAACGGTCATACATGGAGTGTTGATCAAACATGGTGCCCTGATCAAGCGTGCTCCGGAAGCCAAACTCACTAAACTACTTGCGGACATACAGACCTTAGAAATACGCCACAAACAGACTCCAGACACTTCATTGGAAAACGACCTAACGCACCTTTGGCGTCAAGTGTCGAACCTTCTCCGATATCGAGCTAAGACGGCGATACAAACCTGTAAGAGATTCCAGTACGAATCGGGAAACAAATGCGGCAAACACTTAGCCAGGGCCCTCTGCAATCAACGGGTCGTGTCCTACATTCCCCAAGTATTAGATTCAATGGGATGGAAGGCCACACTACCTGAATGTATTGCCAAATCCTTTGGGGAATACTACTCCTCTTTGTATAACTTCCCAGACAGCCCCTGCTTGCAGGCCCAGATGAACGACTATCTCACTGCAGCCCACCTCCCTCAGTTGTCATCTCCACAGCGACAAGAGTTAGAGACCCCCATATGCCTAGCAGAGGTGCAGGCCGCAGTGGGCTTGGCCAAACCCGGTAAGTCACCAGGCCCGGGCGGATTTACCATTCAATACTATAAGAACCTCTCATCTCTCCTAGGGCCCCCTATGGTCAAGACCTTCAATGCCTTAGGCCAATCCTCCTCCGGGTCCCTCCTGGCCCATATTTCAGTTATACCCAAAGAGGGGAAAGACCCCTCCCTGTGCAGCATTTACAGGCCTGTCTTGTTGCTAAACACAGATTTAAAACTCTTTACTAAGATTATAGCTACCCGCCTTCAATGATATATCCCTAAACTGATTCATTTAGATGAAGTGGGATTCGTACCCTCCCGTGAGGGACAGGATAATACCACAAAAGCGTTGAATTCAATACACTTGGCCAACCAGACTAAGGTCCCTTGCGTGTTCTTGAGTACTGATGCCGAGAAGGTGAATTGGAGATTCATGTTTGCGACCCTTAGCTGCTTTGGGGTTGGGGAAAGAATGATGCAGTGGATAGCAGGGGCTTATACTACCCAGTCAGCCTCGGTCAAGGTGAATGGGGTGTTCTCTTATCCGATCACCATCTTGAATGGGACCTGGCGGGGATACCCCCTCTCGCCGTTACTGTTCGCATTGATCTTAGAACCATTTCTAAGCAGAATCAGGGGGAACGAGGACATCAAAGGATTACAGATGGGGAACTCTCAGTATAAGGTTTCTGCTTAAGCAGGCGATATGTTATTTTCCCTCACCAACCCCACTATCTTCCTTCCGAATCTGTTGACTCAAACGGAAGGGTAGGCGGCACTCCACAAATACATTATAGCAGCTTGAAGTTTTATTCATCAAATAGCCATGTGCAGGAAAGGAGGTAGACACATTTCATTTGTACACCACGAGCTTAATCATTACAAAGACAGTACACAAATTATGAGCTATTTGAGGCTTCAGACTCAAAAAGTCACATCCCCCTCAACCATATTGTCACCGACCACCACACAGGACGGTTACAAAACATGCATATACAAATGAGACAAAAAATCAAGATAAAATATAACATAGAGCATCAAATCGTTTAATATAGGTGTGATCCACATGTATGTTAGTGTATAGTATATAAATTGTGGTGGTACATAAACTCGATAAGATCCCAAATTCGTCCCTGGACGGCAAGCAGCAACATATACCAATGCCTAACTGTTGCTGCATACATTCTCAGTTCACATACCCGGGATGCTGACACAAACCTGCATTTTGATAGTACTTTTTTTTATAAAAATATATATATGTGAAAAATAAACTGCACCGACCAATCCGATTGGCTACAAATTGTATGTGTACAGTTGTATGCAAAATGTTAAGAACCCCTGACAATTTCCAAAGTATTTTGGGTGTTTGGATCAGCAATTTCATTTTTATCTATCAAATAATTGAAGGACACAGTAATATTTCAGTGGTTAAATTAGGTTTATTGGATTAACAGAAAATGTGCAATATGCATCAAAACGAAATTAGGCAGGTGCATAAATTTGGGCACCCCAACAGAAAAATCACATCAATATTTAGTAGAGCCTCCTTTAGCAGAAATAACAGCTTCTAGACGCTTCCTATAGCCTGTAACAAGTGTCTGGATTTTGGATGAATGTATTTTGGACCATTCCTCCTTACAAAAAAAATCTCCAGTTCAGTTAGGTTTGATGGTTGCCGAGCATGGACAGCCCGCTTCAAATCACCCCACAGATGTTCAATGATATTCAGGTCTGAGGACTGGGATGGCCATTCCAGAACATTGTACTTGTTCCTCTGCATAAATGTCCGAGTAGATTTTGAGCAGTGTTTTGGGTCGTTGTCTTGTAGAAATATCCAGCCCCGGCGTACAGTCAGGTCCATAAAAATTGGGACATCTACACAATTCTAATCTTTATGGCTCTATACACCACCACAATGGATTTGAAATGAAACAAACAAGATGTGCGTTAACTGCAGACTTTCAGCTTTAATTTGAGGGTATTTACATCCAAATCAGGTGAACGGTGTAGGAATTACAACAGTTTGTATATATGTGCCTCTCACTTTTTAAGGGACCAAAAGTAATGGGACAGATTAACAATCATAAATCAAACTTTCACTTTTTAATACTTGGTTGCAAATCCTTTGCAGTCAATTACAGCGTGAAGTCTGGAATGCATAGACATCACCAGACGCTGGGTTTCATCCCTAGTGATGCTCTGCCAGGCCTCTACTGCAACTGTCTTCAGTTCCTGATTGTTCTTGGGGCATTTTCCCTTCAGTTTTGTCTTCAGCAATTGAAATGCATGCTCAATCAGATTCAGGTCAGGTGATTGACTTGGCCATTGCATAACATTCCACTTCTTTCCCTTAAAAAACTCTTTGGTTGCTTTTGCAGTATGCTTTGGGTCATTGTCCATCTGCATGTGCAGCTCCGTCCAATGAGTTCTGAAACATTTGGCTGAATATGAGCAGATAATATTGCCCGAAACACTTCAGAATTCACCCTGCTCCTTTTGTGAGCAGTCACATCATCAATAAATACAAGAGAACCAGTTATATTGGCAGTCATACATGCCTATGCCATGACACTACCACCACCATGCTTCACTGATGAGGTGGTATGCTTTGGATCATGAGCAGTTCCTTTCCTTCTCCATACTCTTCTCTTCCCATCACTCTGGTACAAGTTGATCTTGGTCTCATCTGTCCATAGGATGTTGTTCCAGAAAACTGGCAAACTCTAATCTGGCCTTACTGTTTTTGAGGCTCACCAATGGTTTACATCTTGTGGTGAACCCTCTGTATTCACTCGGGTGATGATGTGGATGACACACATACACCTACCTCCTGGAGAGTGTTCTTGATTTGGCCAACTGTTGTGAAGGGTGTTCTCTTCACCAGGGAAAGAATTCTTCGGTCATCCACAACAGTTGTTTTCCGTGGTCTCCGGGTCTTTTGGTGTTGCTGAGCTCACCGGTACCTTCTTTCTTTTAAGGATGTTCCAAACAGTTGATTTGGCCACACCTAATGTTTTTGCTATCTCTCTGATGGGTTTGTTTTGTCTTTTCAGCCTAATGATGGCTTGCTCCACTGATAGTGACAGCTCTTTGGATCTCATATTGAGAGTTGACAGCAACAGATTCCAAATGCAAATAGCACACCTGAAATGAACTCTGGACCTTTTATCTGCTCCTTGTAAATGGGATAATTAGGGAATAACACACACCTGGCCATGGAACAGCTGAGCAGCCAATTGTCCCATTACTTTTGGTCCCTTAAAAAGTGGGAGGCACATATACAACCTGTTGTAATTCCTACACCATTCACCTGATTTGGATGTAAATACCCTCAAATTAAAGCTGAAAGTCTGCAGTTAAAGCACATCTTGTTTGGTTCATTTCAAATCCATTGTGGTGGTGTATAGAGCCAAAAAGATTAGAATTGTGTCGATGTCCCAATATTTATGGACCTGACTGTAACTTCAACTTTGTGACTGATTCCTCAACATTATTCTCAAGAATCTGCTGATATTGAGTGGAATCCATGCAACCTTTAACTTGATCCAAATTCCCAGTACCTGCACTGGCCACACAGCCCCACAGCATGATGGAGCCTCCACCAAATTTTACTGTGGGTAGCAAGTGTTTTTCTTGGCACTCTGTGTTCTTTTGCCGCCATGCATAACGCCACTTGTTATGACCAAATAACTCAATCTTTGTCCAGATGTGCATTTGCATAACTCAAGCGACTCCGTTTGTGGCGTGTGTGCAGAAAAGGCTTCTTTCGCATCACTCTCCCATACAGCTTCTCCCTGTGCAAAGTGCGCTCAATTGTTGAACGATGCACAGTGACACCATCTGCAGCAAGTTGATGTTGTAGGTCTTTGGAGGTGGTCTGTAGGCTGTTTTTAACAGTTCTCACCATCCTTCGCCTTTGCCTCTCCAATATTTTATGTGGCCTGCCACTTCTGGCCTTAACAAGAACTGTGCCTGTGGTCTTCCATTTACTCACTATGTTCCTCACAGTGGACACTGACAGCTTATATCTCTGCGATAACTTTTTGTAGCCTTCCCCTAAACCATAATGTAGAACAATCTTTGTTTTCAGATCATTTGACAGTTGTTTTGAGGCCCCCATTTTGTCACTCTTCAGAGGAGAGTCAAAGTGAACAACAACTTGCAATTTGCCACCTTAAATACCTTTTCCCATGATTGGATGCACCTGTCTATGAAGTTCAAGGCTTAATGAGCTCACCAAACCAATTGTGTGTTCCAATTAATCAGTGCTAAGTAGTTACAGGTATTCACATCAACAAAATGACAAGGGTGCCCAAATTTATGCACCTGTCTAATTTTGTTTTGATGCATATTGCATATTTTCTGTTAATCCAATAAACCTAATTTCACTACTGAAATATTACTGTGTCCTTGAGTTATTTGATAGATCAAAATGAAATTGCTGATCTAAATACCCAAATATTTATAAATGACAATCATGGAAATTGTCAGGGGTTTCCCAACAAACACAACAAGTTAAAAAGATCAAGACAAATCTAGGCAAATGTGCAATAGCCACAACAAGTGACATTCTGCTTCAAACTAGATAGTATTAGAGCTGCTTTTTCAGTCAGATAGTCCTGTCTATGGGGCAAGATCCCAAACCATTACTAACAACCATTCCAAAGCAACGCTCAATGGGAAGATATCACCACTACACATGCTGCGAACACCACAACAAACACCCGTCTGATATACCCGGGATACTTACACAGATCTAGATTTCTATCCATGAACTACACCAACAGATCCGATCAGCTGTAGACACCTCAAAAAATGTTATGTGTATGTCCCAACGACTACAATGAGTTGGAAAAATCCACATACAAAAAGATATAGACTGTATGGACAGCTGCAAGAATAACAGTGCTTCAATTCCGCCTATTGAGATCAAGACCACCGTATCGACCCCGGACCCAACTCCCGGCACCCCAACTGGGAGCATACTGTACCTGGCTGACCCGAGAAATCCAAGCACCACGTGAGCCTTGCATAAGCAAAGACCAACTTAATCCCTGAAGCAAAAACTTGGGAACACGTGTCCCCTCATCATCACTCATTTATGACCATACATTGAATGCATTGCTAATATAACCTAGAAATCAGAAAAAGAGAAAAAGAAATGTAAAAGAGGAAAGAAAGAGAAAGGAAAGGAAAAAGAAAGATGATTAGCAGGAGGAGGAGGAAACAGACACCAGGAAGGCGATAACTGACTGCACATAGGACCTTAAGAAATGGACAAGTGGAGATAGGATCGCCAGGGATCCCATATCATGTCAAATTTGGCCGAAGAGTCAAGGAGGATATTGGCATATTTTTCCAAGTAATCTTTTTCTTAGCTGCGTTGAAAGAGACAGAGGGTTTCTTCCACGCCTTTGCTAAAGTTAATTTAGCTCACAAAAGAATGAAATGGGTTAATTTATTTAAAGACTTAGATAGTCCGGCTGGTTTGAGATTTAATAACGCCACCTCCGGGTCTTGTGGTATAGGCTGGCCTGTAACTTTTCGCAACATCGAGAAGATCCTATTCCAAAAGCCCCTAATCTTGGGGCATTCCCACCTCCCAAGTATAAAGGTGTGAACCACCCTTACGGGGTTCTAATCCCCGAAAACCTTATCCTAGAAGAGCTACAACGCTTTTCA
>BLSH010177745.1:29949-44653 GCA_018402905.1 Glandirana rugosa | reverse complement strand
ACTTTTCGCAACATCGAGAAGATCCTATTCCAAAAGCCCCTAATCTTGGGGCATTCCCACCAAGTGTGGAAATATGAACCCTGAATGTGGCAGCCTCTAAAGCATAATGGAGAAGAATTCAGGAACATGGAGGCGAGTCGAGCAGGGACCAGGTACCAACGGGAGATCACCTTCACACTAGCCTCCATCAATGTAATGTTTACTAGTCCCTTGAAGGATCTCAGAAAGAGGTCAAACCATCTGTCCGCTCCCCAAGTCACACCCAGCTCCCCTTCCCAACTCCTGGCATATGGAGGTTTCTCAGGGTGATCAATCAGTGACGCATATATTATAGAGACTCCTCCCTTTTGAGAGGGGGTTTCAGAGCACCATTTTTCATATGGGGTAACTCCTCCTGAGGTCCGTGAGGTCCTCCAGATCATCGCTATGAAATGGTTAATTTGTTAAAATCGAAACCTTTCAGATGGGGGCATTTCTAATGTATCCAAACAATGCTTCATGGAGATAGGGCCAGAGGAGGAGAGAAAGTGTCCAATTCTGTAGAGACCCTTATTGGTCCACCACCTGAAAGCTTGGATATCTTGGCCTGGGGGGGAAGAGGGGATTATTGAAGATATGCTGTAGGAGGTGGGAAGAAGAGGCCAGCTTTGTGGTATTGAATAGATGATCGCATAGGGCTAATGAGTGAGATAACGTGGGAGACAGAATAGCAGGCCTAGATTTAGGAGGAGACCATACCAAGTAGTCTAGGGTGTTGAGGGCGACTGCCTGTCTTTCTATACCTGTCCAGTCAGGTCTATTTGTCCTAGCATAGATGGTGGAGAACTGAGCCAGTTGGGCCGCTTGGTAGTACCTCCAGAGGTTAGGGAGACCAAGGCCCCCCTGAGAACGACGTCTCCACAGGATCTCAGCTGGGCAGCAGAAACCCTTATTACCCCAAACAATTTTTTTAATCTGGGACTGTAGTTTGAGTAGATGTGGCTTACTAATTGGGATGGGTAGGGCTCTAAAGAAGTATAAAATCTTTGGAAGAAGGGTCATCTTGACCGAATTCACTCGGCCCAACCAGGAGAGACCCAATTTCCCCCAACGGATAAGGTCTTCTTGAAGTTGTTTATATAATGGGGGATAGTTGATTGAATAAAGGTAATCAATCCTAGCCGTCAGTTTAATACCCAAATAAGGGATCTGCGTTGGGTTCCAGGTAATATTATAACTCTTTTTGAGCTGTTGAACTATCCCCTCAGGGACATTTACATTAAGAGCCGCTGATTTAGACAGGTTAATCTTCAACCCTGAGGCCCTACCAAAATCCTGTAACAAATGAATAATGTTAGGGACCGAGACAAGGGGGGACTATATAAATAGTAAGAGGTCATCCGCAAAAAGGGCACATTTGTGGGTACAAGGACCACATTTCACCCCCTTAATGTTCAGGTATTCTCTGATGGCTATCGCCAAGGACTCGATGGCGATTGCAAAAATCAATGGGGAGAGTGGGCATCCCTGTCTGGTACCTCTATAGATGTTGAACGGATCAGAAAAAAAGTTTTGCAATCGAATGCTAGCTCTAGGATTGGAGTATAAAGCTCTAAGAGTTTGTAAGAAACGCGGGCCAAACCCCCACCGCCCCAAGACCTCAAATAGGTAGGGCCATTCCACCATGTCGAATGCCTTTTGGAGATCAACTGATAAAACAAACCCTTCCTGACCCAGACTCCCATCCCACCCTGACCTGAGAAGAGAGATAAGATCCACAGCCCTGCGAATTTGGTCGGGGCCCTGTCTACCGGGTATGAAACCCACTTGGTCCTTATGGATATAGTCCCCAATGAGTGCTGACAATCTATTAGATAGGATTTTGGTTAATATTTGTAGGCCATTGTTAATTAAATATATGGGCCTATAGTTACCGACCTCTGAGGGGTCTTTGTTTGGTTTAGGGATAACCATGATAGTGGCTGAGTTGAGATCCTCATTGACCAACGTACCCCCCTGCAGAGAGTTAAAAAATTTTGCTAAATAAGGGGCTAAGATAGACCCAAATTGTTTGTAGTATCCCGTTGAAAACCCATCTGGACCAGTACCCCTTTTAAGCTGTTTAATTACCTCTAGGATTTCTGTTTCCAAAATTGGGGCTTCTAAAGATCGAATGTGGTCTGTGTCTAGGGTGGGAAGGGGAACTCCATCAAGTAAATCGGATGGGAAGGTGGAGGGATCTGGGATCTCCGACTTGTAAAGCTTGGCGTATAATTCTTTGAAAGAGGCCAAGATCTTATGAGGGTTTTGAGTAAGGATCCCGAAGGGTCTCTTACCCTAGGAAAGGTAAAGGATCTAAATTTTGGGGATATTCTGGAAGCTAGACTGAGGCCTACTTGATCTTTCCTAAGGTAGAATTTGGCGTTTGACCATTGCACCTGTTTTTCAGCCTGAGAGGTTAAGGCCAAATCTAAAGCAACCCTGCCCGCCTCCAGCTTGGCTCGCGACTGGGGAGAGGGGCCTTTCTTATGTGACCTAGCAAGCTTGTGAAAATCCTGCTCTAATTTAATTAAATTGCTTTTCCTCTCCTTCTTTAGTTTAGCAGAAAGATGCATAATCTTGCCCCACATAACCGTTTTATAGGCAGCCCAAAGAGTCATAGGGGAGACCTCCGTGCCCGAGATAAGACTAAAGTATTCTTTAAGTTCATCCCCTAATAAAGGGCAGTGGACCGAGTTATTCAACATAGCCTCATTTAGTCTCCAAAGTGGATGTGGACCTGCGTTTGTCTGGGACTTAAGGTGAAGCATCACCATCGAATGATCTGAAAGAGGGGAATCCCTTATAAAGGATTTAGTTACCAAAGGGATAGAGTGGGCCCCCACAAAAATATGATCAATCCTGGCCAGGGACTGGTGTGGGGCGGAGTAATGGGTGTAATCTTTCGTGTTCGGATTGAATTCCCTCCAAATATCTACTAGGCCTAATGAGTTAAGAAGTTTAGCCAACTTCAAACTCCTTTTTGGAGGTTGTAGGGGGCGAGATCGGGCCGACCCTGACTTGTCCAACATGAGGTCAAGGGCGGTGTTAGAATCACCGCCCAAGATCACAGTACCCTCAAAATGCGGGGAGAGGGAGTTCAGCATGGATCGGAAGAATTGAACCTGCCCCTCCACTTTAAATTTTAAGCGAGATCATATAGGAATCGTTTTATCAATCAGATCTTCCTGTCTGTGGGGCAAAATTCCAAACCATTGCTAGCAACCGTCCAAGAGCGATACTTAGTGGAAACAGTACTCACACTACACATGCTCCAGGCACCACAACAGACACCCGTCCAGTCCTTTGTAACATACAGAACAATAAATATATAAGACACATGTGTCACGGGACTACAGCGATTCAAAACAATTTTCAAAAACAGATCTAGGCGGGTGATGAATATCCACAATAAATGGCACTCTACTTAGATCATATTAGAGTAGCTGTCCGGTCAAAATGTTCTGTGAACAGGGGGTAAATCCCAAACCGTTGCTCATAGCCATCCAAAGACTATACTCAACCAGATAGTCCTATGTGTGAGGGGAAATCAAGCCATTACTCGTAGCCATCCAAAGCGATACTCAATGAAAAATGCCTCTACTGCACATGCCACAAAACACCGCAACAGGCACCCTTCCAGTCCCTATGGCATGGAGAGCAGTAGATGTATGGGACACATATCAAAAAAGCCCTCACTCTTGTGACATATATTAATCAAGTTCATGTGAGACTAAAGTGTAAGAAGAAAGAAAGAAAAGCAAGCCATCTGAATGTATATGGCTAGAATTGCACCAACAGCGACCATATACAATGATCGGTAGTAAACCACTACATATACCTGCAGCCGACCAAGTACCCATATTATTATATCCACTCCCCTACCGACAAAAAAATAAAATGCAGGGCTACTGAAATTGCTACACTTCGTGCAAAAACCTAAAAGGCAGACCCTTAATAATCAAAATCAAAATCCATTATTTATTTTTTAATCCAAAAAGCTTCTCTCCTACACAACAGTTTGAAAATATTGCCTCCCCTTTTAGGCAAAACCACTTTCTCCAAGATTTGTACTCCAACTGCAGAAAGATCACCCCCATGTGAATCTTTAAAATGGCGTCCCACATTGGTCGACTTGTCTCTATCCTTACCCACACTGTATAAATGTTCATAGAACCTCTCTCTTAGTCTCCTTGTTGTTCGACCAATATATTGGATGTTACATAGTTTGCACGTGATAATGTATACCACATATTTAGTATTGCAATTATAAAACGATCACATTTTATGTTTTTTGTTGGTAGAATTGGATGGTACAATTTCTCCCCCAATAATGTGGTCACAAGGACAACAAGTACTACCACAACAAAAATTGCCTCTGAAGTGTAACCAAGTATAGGGCTGTTTCTTTGTGGGTTCAAACAGACTTGGGGACAGATAATTACCCATTGTGAAGGCTCATCTTGATACTATGTTGACGCTATCTTTCAAAAGGTCAGCACAAGTGGAATCCTCATGGAGAATAGGCAAATACTTATGTATAATAGTTCTGATTTCACCAAATTCTGAACTAAATGGGGTACTCAAATTTAACCTTTTGTTGAATGTATTGTTTTCCACATGTGTAACCCTTCCATTCCTTCTCTTACCCCTCAACAAATGAATCCTATCTGTAGAGTTGGCAATATGGATGGCCCTATCCAGCATCCACCGGGGGTAACCCCTAGCAAGGAAACATTGGTACAAAGACTGTATGGTATAGGCATCCTGTGTAGTGTGTACTGTATATCCGGCGAACCCTGAAAAATTGACCCACAGGTATTCCTTTAATTGTGTGTCGGGGGTGCCTGGACTCTGTTCTCAATAAGGTGTTGCCAGATAGTGGCTTTTTATAGAGATCTGTGGGGATTTGAGAGTTTGTTGCGGACATCCAAAAAATCAATCGCATGTTTATCACTATGTCCGGTGAATCGCAAGTTCATCTCATTCTCATTCAAGTAACTCAAAAATTAATCCAAGGTTCCCATTCTGTTGTCTACAACGAAGATCAAATCATCTATATAACGAAAATAAAGACGTATATGATCTCTGAACAGGTTCCTGAATCTATAAATGTGCGAGTGCTCCCACCAACCCATAAAGAGGTTTGCCAGCGACGGGGAAAACTTGGCCCCCATCGCTGCCCTCCTCCGTTGTAGAAAAAAATTGTAGAGGTAGATAAACCCTTATGGGTCTTGGGAAGGTGTTGAAACATAGGGGTGATGGGGTGAGGAGGTATTAAACTTTCTTGTAAAGAGGAATAAAAAATCCCCAAAGCACCTCCCTCTTTGACCAACAGATTCAAAGCCATTTTAAAATGTTTAGTGGGATCGGCAGTGAGCCTGTGATAGGTATGGGTGTCTGCCAGCTGTCTTTCAGCCTCCTCCCTATATGCATCAGAGCTCATAATGACAACCAGACCCCCTTTATATGATTTTCTGATTGTTATTGTGGTGTCCTCCTCCAAACTTTTTAAAGCTGTCCTCTCTTGGGGGGTCAAGTTGTTCCTAAAGCCACCCTGTCATTAGAGACTCTCTGAGCTAAACGTGTGAGATCTCTCTCTACTAATTTTTGGAAAAGGTCCATTTCTGGACATCTGGCAGCTATAGGATAAAAGTCAGATCTACCCTTGGAAATCAATACATTGGGAACCCCTTTATTTTCTATAGGGGGACCAACAGCACCCCCTACCCAGGATAGATCTTCTAATTCACTGATTATGCACATAATTCCATAAATGTACTCCCCACAACAGATGTATCAACAGTGAAATTATTCTCATTGTCATTATTTTTATCTTGTTCAGTCAAATAATAATGTTTTTTCATGGATACATTCCTAATAAATCTATTAATGTCCAGCACTGTGTCAAAAATATTGAAATGCCTTGAAGGGCAAAAGTTCAGACCCTTGGACAACAAGTTAATTTCACTAACAGTCAATGTTTTTTCAGACAAGTTTAGAACATTGGATATACCTGTCAGTTCTTGCGGGTTTGGTTCTGTATGGGATAACGATTGGTAGCTCCTTTTATTTCTTCGCCCCCCCCCCCTCCCCTTCTGGTTTTCTTGTGTCTTCCTGTTTTTTCTTTTTGTAAGGCTTCCTTTTTCTTTGCCATTTTTTTTGGTTCGAGGGTGTAGCAACGCCTGGTGTCTTCTTAGACGCAGATCCAGTGCTTAATGTGTGATCTGAGTCAGAGGATACAACAGATTCTTCCATATACTCCGTCTCAGGCTCTGAGAAGCTGACATGTCTGCCAGAGTGACTCCTGTTGCGCTCTCTTGTCCACACATATACCAGGTTGGTGTCATAATCCAGTTTATCTCTCAACATCTTTTTTTTTTATGTTTTCTATAATGTCCTTCTCCAAATTGTTAAGAGCCAGTGGACTCTTGCAGGGGTTTTATTTCATTCTGTAAACTTATGATTTCAGTTTGCAGCACATCCATCTCCATTCGTTTAGAGGATATTATAATGTTCATAAGTGCAATGGAACAAGCAGATAGTGTGTGCGTCCATCTTTTTTGTGATCCTCATCAAACAATTCAAACGTGGGAAATTTTCTGATGCACAACCCCCTGGATATACGTTCCAAAGCAACATATTCTGACAGCGTACTTGATTCCCAATAGGCTCTTATTTCCCTGCTCATTACCTTCTCCAATTTTCTGAATAAAAGTCTGATAGAGCCCAGGTTGCCCTCCGCACTGCTGGTCAAAGTGTTGCGGGTATCTAACCTGAATGGGTTGTCCGACGGCTGTCTGAATGTCCGACTGACCTCCTGTAGATCCTGGCTATGGGTCATTATGCTGCTGGGTGCACTGTCCAAATCTGCTGGGCAGGTGTGTTAAAAGCGAGAGCCAACAGTCCAATTAAAGGTAGGAACACACTGCTCATGCCGACAGCCAGACCCACGTAGGTGCACGCCCCGGCTCGCCACCGCATTGCATGTAGACTCAAAGGGAAGGTTAGGTGGCACTCCACGAATAAATTATAGCAGCTTTTAAGTTTTATTCATCAAATAGCCATGTACAGGAAAGGAGGTAGACGCGTTTCACTCGTACACCACAAGCTTAATCATTACAAAGACAGTACACAAATGATCAGCTATTTGAGGCTTCCGAATCTGTTACAACAGTGGTTCTCAACTCCTGTCCTCAGGACCCATCAACAGGCCAGATTTTAAGTATTACTTTGGGGAGATGCAGACTAGAATGCTGCAACTACTGAGCAGCAAATGATATCACCTGTGATGCATTTCAGTTATCCTGCAAACCTGGCCTGTTAGTGGGTCCCAAGGACAGAAGTTGAGAACTACTGTGTTACAAGAACTCGAGCGGTACGGGGTAGTACCAAATTTGAAAATTAATTATTCAAAGTCTGAGGCAATGTATGTGAAAATACACTCTACACTCTACACCACCTACAGCTCAACTTCAAATTTAAATGGTCCACCAAGGCACTGAAATACCTAGGGATGCTTATTCCCCCATCACTGGTAGATATATATAAATTAAACTTCCTGCCCCTCCTCGCTAAGGTTTGACAACTCCTAGACAAATGGCATTGTGGTCTACATTCATGGTTCAGCCGATGTAATATTGTAAAGATGATCAGTCTTCCTAAATTGCTATATCTCTTCCAGTCCCTTCCTATCCATATCCTCTCTGGCTTTTTTAAATAAGTCTCCACCCTTTTTACTAAATTTATTTGGACAGACAGACAGACCCAGAATTCGTAGAAGTCTTCTGACCCTCCCCAGACTCCACGGGGGTATTGCAGTACCAGATGTTCAGAAATACCATCAAGCCGCACATTTAGCTAGAATAATTGGCTGGTGCAGAAATGGAGAGCAAAAGCTATGGACCCAACAATATTGTCCTGTCCCTCTCAATAGAGCTCCATGGTGCTACCGAGCTTTGCCCCGTTGCTAAAATCACATTCTACCATTGGCCCCACCCTTAAGATTTGTCATCTCCTATGTAAAAACAATGCCATCTCTACTACCAAATTAGATAGAGGTAGAGAAAATACCGCGCTAGGCACAATCAGTAAAGTAAGCTGCCACACTATGACTAAACCTGTCACTAATAAAGTATTCTAAAATTAAGGTATGGTGCTAAACATGGTAGTAAAAATACAATAAAGTGCTATTGTGTCAATAAGTTTTGAAAAAAATCACTTATGTACACTAGAGGTGTAATAACTACACCTCCGTATACATGTAGATCATTAAAGTGCAAATATATACAGATTGTAATCAAACAATATAGAGATTTGTACTAGTGTTAACAAACAGTTCATGAAAAAGTTTAAACAGTTCATAAAGTCTGTTCAAAGTGCAAATTTAAGGTGCAGATATGTGAAAGTTGGAGGGGCAGGGAAACCCAATCGCAGGATGACCCTGTCCCAATGAGAGTGGAAAAATCAACAGTTCATCAAGGTTGTTTAATTTGTGATGGTAAATTTGGTGCAATGAGAAACCGACAAGTGTAAGCGGTGAGCCCCACACAGTGCAATCCGTCACCTTCTAGATAAAAGGCTTACCAGAAGTAGGATATATTCAAGCCTGAATATATACACGGAGCCCGGATGTCAGAGTAAGGCGGGGGATCCTTACACAATCCTGGTACCCTTGAGGAGATCACAGCTTCTCATGTTGTGGTGGAGGGTCCTTTTGGAGTTAGGTACTCTTGGATGGATCCACAGTGTCCCACAGTCCGGTGTCCTCTTGGGGTCCACAGCATCCAAATGGAGAGGGGGGTTCTCACAAACTCTTCATGGGGTGAAAACACCCCAATGATGGCATATGGTATGGAAAGGGGAAAAAAAGACTCTGCATAGTGTAAAACCTCCAGGTAAAAAAGGCTTTATTGAACAGGTGCCAAAAAAGAATTAAAAATATAGTATAAAATCTCGGCTTAAAAGTTCAGGGATCCACAGAAAGCATATGGTGGCGCAGCAGTCTGGGGTCAGCAACAGAGTGTTGCTGACCCAAGACTGCCTTTGGACAATTGACTTTGGACAATTTCATGTCCTTAACTTTGTGGCAACAGTGTGGGGATGGCCCCTTCCTGTTCCAAAATGACTGCGCACCAGTGCACAAGATATTTAGTAAGAGGCACGGTGAGTTTTTTTTAACTTAATTAAATGCATTTTTCTTCATTTTTTTTTTTTTTACATACTGTCACCAGTGCAATACAGTGCCATCATATGACTGGTGTGGCAGTGATCAGGGATACTAACTGGTTACAGTATGTCTAAACACCGCACAACTCCTGCGCTCGGTTATATCAACCAATAGTGGTGGCCTGACCAGGGACACGACCTTTATAAATGTTCCACTCTCTATGCACTAGATGGTCTTGCTGCCCTCCTCAGGACCATGGGAATCCGAATAGAACTAAGAAAAACACAAAAAAGAGAGGGGCGCACCGACCTTGTGCAATACCATAAGACCATTTATTAAAAATTAAAATAAAGCATAAAATATACTCACAAGCGGAGCAGTATCAAAGGCATGTAAGTCATGGACAGTGACTTCAGTAAAACTCCACCACAGCTAGGGGGGATCCAGACGGCATCCTACGCAAGGCTAACGCGTTTCCAGTGCGAACCCTCTTCCTCAGAGCCTAGCGATCAAATGAGCTGTCCCTCTTAAATACCTGAACGTAAGTGACTCAGATCCCTCCCTCATCTAAGAGGCGAGGCATTGGGAGGAGGAGGAGGGGATATAAATAAATGCTCATACGATACACCTCCTTACCACTGAACACCCACAATCAGGCACATGCTAATAATAATAATAATAATAATAAAAGTCATAATGAACATACAAGAAATCAATTCCCCATTTCTATATAAATAGAGGTACATCTATATGTATATATACATGTAAATATGTAGATACATATTTTTTTCAATTCCTTAAACTGTTTTTCTTTTATACATTTTTTTACATACTGTGACCAGAGCAGTGCAGGGTTTTTTTTTTTTACACTGGGATTGCTTGTTCTAGTAATGATCGTTGTAACAGCAATTGTTTGAACTGTCATGAATGACGTTTATTTGTCACTCATTGTTTACTGTTGTGATGCTGTGATTGGCCACAGCTGTCACATGGTACAGGGTGCTGTGATTAGCCCAGGTACCATTGGATCACAGATCACACATAGTAGTAAACAATAATGTAATGAATTAGGGTTGAAACTATACTGTTTTTTTAGTATGAGTACCGATACTTGTGCACAAGTACTCGCCGATATCAATACCTTTGCGGTGCGGTTTGTGCCCATACAAAATTAATGAGTTTAAATCTCACTGCAAAAGAATTGCATGCAATTTGAACAGGAATGCAGTGTGATTCCTGTCAGAATCGCATGCTGTTTCATGCACCACTCCTGTGTGAACCCAGGCTGAAGTCACTATGATAAACCTGCTTTCACATAGGAGCCGTGGGGGAAACTGCATGTTATTCAGACAGGAATCGGCACGCATTCCTGTTCAAATCATATGCAATTCTTTGCAGTGTGATTTGAGACCATTCATTTTGTATGGGCTCAAATTGCACCACAAAGGTATCGGTTTTAGCATTTGCATGAGTATGAGTATGCTTAGTATTGGCACTGATACTGGTATCGGTGCAACCCTATCATGAATGGATTCCATTCATGACTGTTGTTTACTAGGTGACATGTGATCACTGTGATTGGTAACAGCAATCATGTGGTATCTGGGCCAGTTACACAGCCCGATACCAAGCACCACAATGCACTGTGTCCGGTGGACACAGCCATCGCAGATCGCACTACTGCGCGCCAGTGGGACGATGTACCAGTACGTTGTCCAGGAATAACAGAGCCACCAGACAGCAGTAAAATTACAACTTCTGGTCGGCAAATGGTTAAACATGGGTAAGACAGTAAAAATCGAACATTATATAAATGTAGAAGAACCTCCTATTTTGACAGTTTTCTTCCACAATACAAAACATTACGATAACAGAAAAGCTGCAGCAAAGTTTCAGTGCTTTCAATGAACTTCACTTAGTTACTGTCTGTGCAATTATTAGGTAATTCATATTTCTGACCTGTGATATGTTTTCAAAGCTTGTGTTTAGTTCCGTAAGTTAAGCTATAAAAGATTTCTACCATATTCAAGTTTTTACAGTAAAATAGAAAAATATTTCCCCAAAGTGATAAGTCTGATATGAAAGCTAAAGTCTACAGGCTTGGAAAGATCAGTTTGTAAATTGATAGAAAACTGGCTAAAAGACCAAATTCAGAGAGTAGTGGTTAATGATTCTTACTCTGATTGGTCTAAGGTTATCAGTGGTGTACACCAAGGTTCAGTATTGGGACCCTTACTTTTTAATATCATTATAAATTATATAGGGTCTGGGATTAAAAGTACCATTTCAGTCTTTGCAGATGACACTATGCTATGCGGTGGAATAACGTCCGTACAAGATGTCTCCAACTTACAAGCCAACCTCAATGCACTATTTAATTTGGCAACTGTGTGTCAAATGAGGTTTAACCGGTTCCCTACCAAGTCATAGTATAATGACGTCGGCAGGAACCCTTCATCGATCCGAGCTGACGTCGTATGAGGTCGGCCGCTTCTCACCACTACTGTGGGCCCCTGGGGCCCGCAGTGTGGCGATCGCAAATCAATTGTGTGCCCAGGGGTCATGTCCCCCCTGATCGGAGTAAAGAGCCAATAGATTTGGCTCTTTACCACTTGACTCGCTGTGTCCAATCACAACCGGCCAATTTGTTGTTACACATGGCCGCGGCTCGGCAGTGCGGCAATCGGGGACGAGGCTTGTCCCTTGGACACAGCCCGTCCCCAATCAGGGTAAATGAGACAATGAAATGGCTCTTTACCACATGACCGGCTGTGTCCAATCACAGCCGGCCATAAATGTAAATAGTTCACAGGTAACGCTCTGTTACCTGGCTCTTGTCCTCACACACCAATCCAGTGTGAGGAGAAGAGGAGAACTGTGAGTTACCATTCTATGATCAATATTACTGTGCCCAGATTGTGCCAGATTGTGCCCAGATTGTACCTCACTCCCCTAAAGTCAGTCCATCAGAGTACCTGTCAGTCAATCAGAGTACCTGCCAGACCATCAGAGTACCTGTCAGTCAATCAGAGTACCCTATCATCACATCAGACTACCTGTCAGTCCCTCAGAGTACCCGCCATACCATCAGAGTACCCGCCATACCATCGGAGTACCCCATCATCACATCAGAGTACCTGTCAGTCCATCTGAGCACCCACCATACCATAGGAGTACCTGTCAGTCCATCAGAGTACCTGCCATTCCATCAGAGTACCTGCCATTCCATCAGAGTACCCGTCAGTCCATTGGAGTACCTGCCATTCCATCAGAGTACACGTCAGTCCATCGGAGTACCCGCCATTCCATCAGAGTACCCGCCAGTCCATCAGAGTACCCGCCAGTCCATCAAAGTACCCGTCAGTCCATCAGAGTACCCACCAGTCCATCAGAGTACCCACCAGTCCATCAGAGTACCCGCCAGTCCATCAGAGTACCTGCCAGTCCATCAGAGTACCCTAAATATATACCAGGCTGCGCTTAGTGAGAATGATAGACTGACTCTATCAATGCTGGAAAAAATTCAATATAGTCTCATATACATGTTAAATCAGTACTTAAACATTATGCATATTTAGGTAAAGTCCCAACAAACATAGTCCAAATTAGCCCCTATAAAAGTATTGTTAAATTCGATGCAGTCTTAAATTTTCAGATGAAAATAGGAGATATGGTGGTAGTGGAAATCTTCTACAATATTGTGTTTATCCACCGCGTGACAATACTGGATGACAATGTGAAGCCTCCACCAGAGTATATAGCAGCTTACCGGAAGTAAGCGCAGACTACGCTTTGGCTTGTGACCTAGCCCAGGTCCCCTATCGGGGTGTAGAGGGTTCACTAAAGTATCCCAACAGCAGCTCTCTCCATCCACATATTCCTCTTACAGCAGTATGTCTCCAGGAGGTTGAATTCCTAAATGTCCGGAACCACCGCTAGAGGGTGTAGGACTTATCTCTCAACTCCCTATAAGGAGCAGATTCTCTCCGACGGGCAACATAAAAGGAAGGAGGAGATGCAAATAGTGTAATATCGTAGGGGATTTATTAAGATATATAAAATTGCACTTACATAAAGTCCAAAGTAAAAGCACACAAGCCGGCCGGCTCTCGTATACAAACTTGCAAGCTTGAATAGGCAGTGACGTCAGCGCGTCTTTCCCAGTGACGTCAGCGCGTCCGTCTTGGTGTCTTCGTGACCCCTGCTGTAAGAGGAATATGTGGATGGAGAGAGCTGCTGTTGGGATACTTTAGTGAACCCTCTACACCCCGATAGGGGACCTGGGCTAGGTTACAAGCCAAAGCGCAGTGTGCGCTTACTTCCGGTAAGCTGCTATATACTCTGGTGGAGGCTTTACATTGTTATCCAGTATTGCCATGTGGTGGATAAACGCAATATTGTAGAAGATTTCCACTACCACCATATCACCTATTTTCATCTGAAAATCTTTTTATAGACTGCATCAAATTTAACAATACTTTTATATGGGCTAATTTGGACTATGTTTATTGGGACTTAGTAAAAAACGAAAAAAGAAACCCAAATAGCAAAGGGATTTTAAGGCAATGAAATAGTAATTTGGAATTGTAATTTTTCATAAAAAACATATTTCTTTTGTACACAATAAATCTTTAAAATATTAATCACATAATGTAAACATTTCCAAATGTATACATCATATTGCTGTATATTGCATATTCATGATATAAGACCATACAAGTGTGTTCCAGTAAAAAGATGGTATTCCCCTAGGATAGTGAAGCCATTGGTGACAATGGGTGAGACAAGTCCTGGGGACATCCAACGCGTTTCGACAGTATTAAACCAGAATATCTTCATCAGGGATATTATACCATCTTCTGTATATATACAAATTAATTTTAATTATAGTGACAATTCAGTCCAAAAAATGGAATGTCATGGCTCCCCCATTTGGGGGCCCAAACTTACATAGTTTTAACCTTAGAAGAGGGATAGCCTCCAGGTGGCAGACACACACCGACCCCCCGTGAAGAAACAGATTATTATTATTATTATACAGGATTTATATAGCGCCAACAGTTTGCGCAGCGCTTTACAAGATAAAGAGACATTACAGCAACAGTACAGTTTAAAACAAGAGGGTTAGAGGGCCCTGCTCCTGTGAGCTTACAATCTAAGAGGGGGGGGGGCTGGTGAAACAAAAGATAGGGACAGTGGGGGATGAACTGATGAGGGGAGTTGGAGATTCCGTTGTTAGTTGGAGGCAGGATAGGCCTCCTTGAAGAGATGAGTTTTCAGGGATTGCCTAAAAGTGGATAGAGTAGGGGATAGGCGGACAGATTGGGGTAGAGAGTTCCAGAGGATGGGAGCAGCTCTGGAGAAGTCCTGGAGATGAGCATGTGAGGAGGAGACAAGGCCTTAGAGGTTGAGGGGAGTAGTCAAGTAGGGGGTGACAGGGATGGAAAACAAAGTGGTCGGGGGGGGAGAATCTAACATTCGAGTGTCCTCGTCCCGGGAGATTGGGAGAACAAAATT
>BLSH010177745.1:7230-17453 GCA_018402905.1 Glandirana rugosa | reverse complement strand
CGGACCCGGACTTTGTCCCGAAGTTCGGCCGGACCAGCAGAACCCGAACTTCCAGAGGTTCGCTCAACTCTAGTCAGGTTCTAGTACGCAGTGAATATAAGGGAACGGAGAGAAGAGACCCCTGAAAAACCTGGGGTACTTATCCCTGTGGGTCTTGCTCTATGTGCTTGGTCATTAAGAAAAGAACTAAGTTTACTTTACCCAATGGTGAAAATTTCCATTTAAAACACTTTGCCAATTGTAGAACACAGGGTGTTGTATATCTTATGCAGTGCCAATGTGGAGCCTTCTACATTGGCAAGACACGTCAGGAGTTGAGACAACGTATCATTAAGCATATGCATAGTATGCAGATTTGCAATCTGTATTTGCCTCTAGGCCGTCATGTAGCAAGGAGACACAAATATAGAATGCCAGAGGTTAACTTTACAGACATTGATATGGTTCACATTCCAGCCAAGGGAGGTGACTGGAACAAGGTGCTGCTCCAGCGCGAAATGCGTTGGATTAGTCTTTTGGATGCTACCACCCCCCCTGGTCTGAATGAGACAGAAAGCTATAAGCCTTTTTTGGAGGGCTTTGACTCAGGCAAAACAGATTGAGTTCACAGATACATGATCATCACATGAGAATTTCTTATGGACTAATTGTCCATTGATTGATCTGACCTGGACCCTGTTACTCTCTCCCTATGTATATCGAACGAGAAGGCACATGTATACACCTTGTGTTTATTATACTTATATATATATAATGCATTATTTAATGCTTTGATAGTTTATATAATGTAATCCTTTGTACCTAGGAAGCCAAATGGTCTTGATTTATCTCGACCATGGGGTTTTATTGTGAAATTTGTACCTGCATATTCTGCAATTATTGACCCTGTATGATATTTAGATTCTGTCCGGTTTCCTCATGTCATGGTCCATGTAACACCGCTCACAAATGGCCTTTGTTTGGGGGGTTCCCCAACCATTTGGGGATTTCCCTTTCCCCTTCAGTGGAGAATAAGCCCATGCTGTACCCGGCACAGAAAGGCCCCCACTGTCCACAGTGAGGGGCCTCATGTGTTTTCCTACCTGGATGCGGCTAGGTCAACCAGCATCACAGGCAGGAACCCTCTGTGTCGGCGGTGTTAGTCCCTTGGGAGCCTGGACTTCTCGGATATGCATATTCCAAGAGAGGGCTCCCAATCAGGCGTCTATCCGGTTTATCCGGATATGACGCCAGATTGACGTGACGTTTCCAGTCACGCACCTGCGCACAGGCGCAATATAGGGACGCCGGGAACGGCGTTCGGCGCCATTTTCAGCCGCACTTTGTAGAAGGCGGTAGCTTTCCAAATAGCTCCTCCGAGTACACCTCACAAGCAAACTACATGCCCAGTGGACTCACTGGACTAATCCATTTGGCCCTTGACTATTTATCAAATGGGCCATACTATAAACAGATTTTTTTCAATTTGTGTTTGGAGAAGATTTGCCAGATATGCAATGGATAAATGCCTAGTTACCTCCACTTTCATTGTCACTCTTTTCTTTCTGTAGTGGGCTGAATTTTGGACACCGATCATTGGGGAGTATCCCCAGCGGTTACTGTACAGCATGTAAGGCATCTGTTTCTTCACAGGGGGTCGGTGTGTGTCTGCCACCTGGAGGCTATCCCTCTTCTAAGGTCAAAACTATGTAAGTTTGGGCCCCCAAATGGGGGAGCCATGACATGCCATTTTTTGGACTGAATTGTCACTAGAATTAAAATTAATTTGTATATATACAGAAAATGGTATAATATCCCTGATGAAATTATTCTGGTTTAATACGGTCGAAACGCGTCGGATGTCCCCAGGACTTGTATCACCCATTGTCACCAATGGCTTCACTACCCTAGGGGAATACCATCTTTTTACTGGAACACACTTGTATGGTTTTGTATCATGAATATGCAATATACAACAATATGATGTATACCTTTGGAAATGTTTACATTATGTGATTCATATTTTAAAGATTATTTTGTACACAATAAAATGTTTTTTATGAAAAATTACAACAATTCCAAATTACTATTTCATTGCCTTAAAAATCCCTTTGCTATTTGAGTTTTTTTTTCCTTTTTTACTGAAACATGGGATGTGGCAATTACACAGAGGCTTGATGGGGTATACTCTATTATTTTTGTTGGGACTTTACCTAAGTATGCATAATGTTTGAGTGCTGATTTAACATGTATATGAGACTATATTGAATTTTTTCCAGCATTGATAGAGTCATTCTATCATTCTCACTAAGCGCAACCTGGTATATATTTATGGTAACGTGGACCTGGTTGGGGTTTTTCTGGCCACAGCTGTTTAATGTTAGTTCAATTCCTGTCTATTTCTTTACAAAACCAATTTGATTTAGTACTAGTGTGGTATTAACTATCCATACACCATCAGAGTATCCGCCAGTCCATCAGAGTACCTGCCAGTCCATCAGAGTACATGTCAGTCCGTCAGAGTACCTGCCAGTCCATCAGACCTGCCAGTCCATCTGAGTACCCTATCATCACATCTGTCAGTAAATCAGAGTACCTGTCAGTCCATCAGAGTACCTGTCAGTCCATCAGAGTACCTGCCAGTCTATCAGAATACCTGCCAGTCCACCAGAGTACCCTATCATCACATCAGAGCACCTGTCAGTCCATCAGAGTACCTGTCAGTCCATCAGAGTACCTGCCAATTCATCAGAGTACCTGATAGTCCATCAGAGTACCTGCCAGTCCATCTGAGTACCCTATCATCACATCAGAGCATCTGTCAGTAAATCAGAGTACCTGTCAGTCCATCAGAGTACCTGCCAGTCCATCAGAGTACCTGACGAGCGGTCCAGTGTAACCTGTCATACAGCCACCATGTCCAAAAGGTTATACACTCCAGAAGAAACATACCAAATGCTATGCCTGACCGATGAGAGCAGCGGGGAGCTCTCATCGCCCAGTGGCAGTTCCGATTACGGTTCTGATTTGGAATACCAGCCCATCGAAGAAAGTGTGTCATAGTCTGAATTTGAGGAGGAAGTAGTCCGTCAGAAAAGAAGACAGTTTGAAGACGAGCCAGCTACCAGCAGCGTTAGAGACCCTAATGGCCAATCGGCAAATGCCAACCGCGCTAGACCAGAAGAAGAGAGGCCCAGTACAAGCATTGGAATTCCACATCAAAGAATTAGGGCCCAAACCAAGCTTCCAGATTCCTTGGCAAATGCACAGTGGCTGGCTTCTAGCACAGGGTCACCCACAATCCCCCCTTTTACAGCACAGCTAGGCGTGCAGGCCAACACGGAAGATTTTTCTGAAATTTATTTTTTTATCTATGTTTTCCTAGTGAGCTATTGCAAAGCATCGTGGACCAGACAAACCTTTATGCCCAACAACACATTCGGAACAATCCCAACGCTTTCTATGCCCGTCCTTTTGAATGGAGACCCCTAACCATGGAGGAGCTTAAAATATTTTTTGGCCTTACATTCAACATGGGGATTACAAAGAAAAACTAACTGCACGCATATTGGTCGACCCACCCCATCCACCATATGCCAATTTTTCATCTGTTATGACCAGGTCCCGTTATGACATGATAATGCGGTTCCTGCATTTCAGCAATAACTCGCAGTGCCTCCCCCTGAAATCATCCCGACTTTGATAGATTGTTTAAAATTCGCCCCCTAATTGATTTTTTTTCTAAAAGGTTTGTTGAACTCTGTATCCCTGAACAGAATATTTCCATGGACGAATCCCTGTTCCATTTCATAGGTTGCCTGGGTATGAAGCAGTACATCCCCAGTAAGAGGGCCAGGTACGGAGTAAAGCTCAACAAGCTTTGTGAAAGTTCCACTGGATACGTGCACGCCTTTTGCGTATAGGAAGACAAAGACTCCCATCTCCAGCCCTCTGATTGTCCATCGTACATGGGAATAGGCGGGAAAATTGTCTGGGAATTACCCACTCTTCAAGAAAGGATATCATATTTACATGGACAATTATTACATAAGTTTGCCCCTTTTCCGCCATCTATATCGGGAGGATACTTTGGCCTGCACTACTGCAAAAAAAAAACAGAAAGAGCTTCCCACAGAGTCTAATCACCACAAATTTGCAAAGGGGGGAATCAGCAAGCCTCAGGAACGAGGACGTGTTGGCTGTGAAGTGGAGGGATAAGAAAGACGTGTACATCATGTCCACAATCCACGATGCCACCTCAGTGGAACTTCTAAGAAGACAGGGTCCTGTTGAAAAGCCTCATTGTATCCACGAGTATAATAAATTCATGGGGGGGGGGTGGATATAAATGGCCAGATGTTGCAGCCCTATCTACCAACTAGAAAATCCCTCTTCTGGTACAAAAAAGTTGTGGTTTACATTTTTCACATGGCCATGTACAATGCTTACGTCACCTACCGGAAATCAACAGAAAGACCCAATCCCTTCCTAAACTTCATTCAAAATGTCATTACTGACCTGATATATCCCCCCCAGAAAGCATTCGCACCAATTGTCTCAACAAACTGCATGAGCGTCATTTTCCTGAGCATATTCCCCTATCAGCAACCGGAAGAAGACACCAAAATAGATGTCGGGTGTGCAGCAAAAGAGGAGTTAGGAAAGACACCAATTTCTATTGTCCTCAATGTCCCTCCAATCCTGGCCTTTGCATCGGAAAATGCTTCAAATGCTTTCATACACTTGTAAATTATTACTATTTCAATAATATTTCAAATAGCCATTTCCCAATTTTCTATTCCTGTGCTGATTATTTCCCTAGACCATCCATACCTCTGCCTTCCATGTGAACTGACCCTGGCCTGTTTATGGACTATGCCTCTGCCTGCCATATGCATTGTTTATCCGCCATATTTCTGCCTTTCACGTGAACTGACCCTGGACTGTATCGACTATGCCTCTGCCTACCGTCTATTTCTGCCTTTTACCTGCACTCACCTCGGCCTGTTGACCATGTTTTTGCCTGCCCCTTGGACTGATCTTTCACCCTGCTACACAGGGATCTCACATATGTGAGGGGCTCCAGAATGATGTTCTGATTTGAGAAAACCAGTTGTACTGACAATATCTCTCCCTGCACTGACCCAGGACTTTTTATGGACCATGTGCCTGCTGCCTGGACCAAATACTTTTGGCTGTACTCTGCCTGCTGTATCTCTGCCTGCTGCCTGTGCTATGGACATTATTCCTGCCTACTGCATGGATGAACCTTTTGCTGCTTCTGACCACATCCCTGCCTGCTACCTGGACCAATGCTTTGTGCTGCCATTATCTCTACCTGCTACTATGGACAGTAGCACTGTGGACTGAGGCTGCCTGTTTTGCTGTCGCTGTCCATATTCCTGCCTGCTGCCTGGACCGATGCTCTCCTCTGTTGACCACTGCACTACTAAACCCGCAGGTAATCTTTTCTTACCCTTTGCTCAACAGAATGTATTTCGGTTTGTAATTTGTATGTACTGTACATGCTATGTGTTAGAAATATGAAGGGCCTTCAACAATGTCATAGGTTGGCAGGAATTGTGTGTTATTTATGTCCCTAGAACACCTGGAGATGGATGTTGGGCCAATGCATGTGGCCAGGGTGTGTAAAAGTCTCACACATGTGGTATCACCATACTCAGGAGGAGTAGCAGAATGTATTTTGGGGTGTCATTTTTGCTATGTACATGCTATGTGTTGGAAATATCTTATGAATGGACAACTTTGTGTAAAAAAAAAGGGTTTTCATTTTTTTCCACATTTTCCAAAAACATTTGGAAAAAAATGAACTGTTCAAAACACTCATTATGCCCCATAGATTATACGTTGGGGTGTTTGCTTTCCAAAATGGGGTCATTTTGTGGGCATTTTCATTGTCCTGGTGCTCCGGGGCCTTCAAAATTGTGATAGGTTGGCAGGAATTTATGTGTGTGATTTATGTCCCTAGAATGCCTGGAGATGGATGTTGGGCCTCTGTATGTGGCCATGCTGTGTAAAAGTCTCACACATGTGGTATCGCTATATTCAGGAGGAGTAGCAGAATGTATTTTGAGGTGTCATTTTTGCTATGTACATGCTATGTGTTGGAAATATCATATAAATTGATAACTTTTGTGTAAAAAAAAAAGTGTTTTAATTTTTTTTGCACATTTTACAAAAACTTCTGAAAAAAATGACATGTTCAAAAGACTCATTGTGCCTCATAGATTATACCCTGGGGTGTTAGCTTTCCAAAATGGGGTCATTTTGTGGGCAGTTCCATTGTCCTGGTGCTCCAAGGCCTTCAAAATTGTAATAGATGGTTGAGAAATGAGATGTGTAATTTATGCTCGTAGAACGCCTAAAGGTGCTACTTTAATGTTAAGCCTTGGTATGTGGCCAGACTGTGTAAAAGTCTCACACATGTGGTATCACCATACTCAGGAGTGGCAGAATGTATTTTGGGGGTATCATTTTTGTTATGTACATGCTATGTGTTGGAAATATCTTATAAATCGTCAACTTTGTGTAAAAAAATGCGTTTTCATTTTTTTTCCACATTTTCCAAAAACTTCTGAAAAAAAACTGACATGTTCAAAAGACTCATTATGCCTCATAGATTATACATTGGGGTGTTCTCTTTCCAAAATGGGGTCATTTTGTGGCCAATTCCATTGTCCTGGTGCTCCAGGGCCTTCAAAAGTGTAATAGGTGGTTGAGAAACGAGATTTGTAATTTATGCTCGTAAAACGCCTAAAGGTACTACTTCAATGTTAAGCCTTGGTATGTGGCCAGACTGTGTAAAAGTCTCACACATGTGGTATCGCCATACTCAGGAGGAGTAGCAGAATGTATTTTGGGGTGTCATTTTTGCTATGTACATGCTATGTGTTGGAAATATCTTATAAATGGACAACTTTGTGTAAAAAAAAAATGCGTTTTCATTTTTTTTCCACATTTTCCAAAAACTTCTGGAAAAAAATGACATGTTCAAAAGACTCGTTATGCCTCATAGATTATACATTGGGGTGTTCGCTTTCCAAAATGGGGTAACTTAGTGGGCAATTCCATTGTCCTGGTGCTCCAGGGCCTTCAAAAGTGTAATAGGCGGTTGAGAAATGAGATGAGTCATTTATGCTTGTAGAACACATGAAGGTGCTACTTCAATGTTAAGCCTCGGTATGTGGCCAGACTGTGTAAAAGTCTCACACACGTGGTATTGCCATAATCAGGAGGAGTAGCAGAATGTATTTTGGGGTGTCATTTTTGCTATGTACATGCTATGTGTTGGAAATATCTTATAAATGGACAACTTTGCGTAAAAAAAAAAAAAAATGCGTTTTCTTTTTTTTTCCACATTTTCCAAAAACTTCTGGAAAAAAATGACATGTTCAAAAGACTTGTTATGCCTCATAGATTATACATTGGGGTGTTTGCTTTCCAAAATGGGGTGACTTAGTGGGCAATTCCATTGTCCTGGTGCTCCAGGGCCTTCAAAAGTGTAATAGGCGGTTGAGAAATGAGATGTGTAATTTATGCTCATAGAATGCCTGAAGGTGCTACTTCAATGTTAAGCCTCGGTATGTGGCCAGACTGTGTAAAAGTCTCACACATGTGGTATCGCCACACTCAGGAGGAGTAGCAGAATGTATTTTGGGGTGTCATTGCAAGTATGCATATGCGGTGTGTGAGAAATAACTTGTTGTTATGACAATTTTGTGTAAAAAAAAAAAAATTCTTTATTTTGCAAAGAATTGTGGGGAAAAAATTACAACTACAAAAAATTCACCATGCCTCTTACTAAATGCCTTGGGATGTCTTCTTTCCAAAAAGGGGTCATTTGGGGGGTATTTGTACTTTACTGGCTTGTTAGTGTCTCACAAAATGAGATAGGCTGTCAGTACATCAGGTGTGATCAATTTTCAATGATTTGCACCCTAGCTTGTAGACTCTATAACTTTGACAGAGACTTAATAATATACACTAATTTGGGTTATTTTTACCAAAGATATGTAACGATATAAATTTTGGCCCAAATTTATGAAGAAAAATTATTTTTTTGCAAAATTGTACAATAGAAACTAAAAAAAGTGTTTTTTTTCAAAATGTTTGCTCTTTTTTTGCTTATATTGCAAAAAATAAAAAACCCAGCCGTGATTAAATACCACCAAAAGAAAGCTCTATTTGTGAGAAAAAAATGATACAAGTTTTGTTTGGGTACAATGTAGCATGAGAGAGTAATTGAGATTCAAATGTGAGAGCGCTGAAAGCTGAAAATTGGTCTGGGCAGGTAGGGGTTATAAACTTCCTGTATTGAAGTGGTTAATGTTGATAAATGTAATGTTATGCATTTGGGGGCTGAGCATATGCATGCATCATACATACTAGGGGGAGTACAACTGGGAGAATCCATAGTGGAGAAGGATCTGGGGGTTTTGATAGCTCCATCTTATCATGCAATGCCAAGCTGCAGTTTCCAAAGCGAGCAAAATCCTTTCTTGTATTAAGAGAGGTATGGACAATATACATTGTACAAATCATTAGTAAAACCTCATCTGGAATATGCGGTTCAGTTTTGGGCACCAGTTCTCAAAAAGGATATCAGGGAACTGGAGAAAGTGTAGAGTTAAATTATTCTCTCTTTTGAGAAAAGGAGATTAAGGGGGATATGATCAACATGTAAAAATACATAAGTGGTCAATATAGTGAAGTTGGTGTTGAGTTATTCACTTTTAGGTCATCACAGAGGACAATGGGGCACTCTTTACGTCTAGAGAAAAAGAGATTTCATCTCCAAAGACTGAAAGGTTTCTTCACAGTAAGAGCTGTGGAGCTGTAGAAATGTGGAATAGACTTCCTCGAGAGGTGGTTCTGGCCAGCTCAGTAGATTGCTTTAAAAAAGGCCTGGATTCTTTCCTTATTGTACATATATTACTGGGTACTGACATTTATAGGTACAGTTGATCCAGGGAAAATCGGATTACCTCTCGGTGGATCAGGAAGGAATTTTTTTCCCCTGCTGTAGCAAATTGGATCATGATTTGCTGGGGTTTTTCGCCTTCCTCTGAATCAACTGTGGGTATAGGATTGTATATATGGGATTGTATGATTTTTTTTTTTTATTGGTTGAACTAGATGGACCTGTGTCTTTTTTTCAACCTGCCTTTGTAACTATGTAACTTCTAGGGCTGTTTAGACCACTTCCACCCCGAAAATTCCTTTACCTTCAAAGGTTAACTGGTGAAGAACATAATTTCCTTACTTTCTTTCCTCATAATGTACAGACAACTCCCCTTAGTTTAATCTGCTTTGAGAAATGATGATCATTGGAAAATAATATATGCACGCTAACCCATAAATGTTCCATTACTGCCAACATCCAGGAATCTACCTACAAGCTGTTGTCTAGATCAGGGGTCTCCAAACTTTCTAAACAAAGGGCCAGTTTACCATCCTTCAGACTTCAGGGGTGCTGGACTGTGGCCAATGGGAGTAGTAAATGTCCTGGTGTCAGAGGGAGTAAACAGTGTCTCCTCTTTGGTGTCAGTGGGAGGAATAGTGTCCCATCGTTGGTGTCAGTGGGAGGAATAGGGTCCCATCATTGGTGTCAGTGGGAGGAATAGTGCCCCATTGTTAGTTCAGTGGAGGAAAAGTGCCCCATTTTTGCTGTCAGTGGGAAGAATAGTGCCCCATCATTGGTGTCAGTGGGAGGGAAAGTTCCCCATCGTTGGTGTCAGTGGGAGTAATCTTAGAAAGTATTATTTTACTGAAAGGGTGGTTGATGATTGGAATAAACTACCAACAGAGGTTGTGAGACAGTCAACAGTAAATGGCCTCAAACATGCTTGGGATAAACATAAATCTATAGTCAGACAACAAGGTTAACCACTTAAGGACCGGAAGGATTTCCAGCTTTAGGACCGGAGCCCTTTTTTCAATTTGGCACTGCGCTGCTTCAAATGGTAATTGCGCGGTCATGCAATGCAGTACCCAAACTAAATTTGCGTCCTTTTTTTCCCACAAATAGAGCTTTCTTTTGGTGGTATTTGTTCACCACTGCGCCCTGCGTTTAAATCAAACCCATGACGTAACGTACTGGCGCGTTAATGGTAAACTTCGTCGCGTCACGGTTTAACTTTTTTCCCGAGGCCAGGATTTCGACCTTTAGGAAGGCCAGGAATTCACCAATTGGAACAACAGACTGATATCTAAATACAAATAGG
>BLSH010177744.1:7089-27709 GCA_018402905.1 Glandirana rugosa | reverse complement strand
GAGAGGGAAGAGGACAGCGGAGAAGACCGGCAAAAGAGCAGAAGACGCCGCAGAGGAGAAGAAAAGACCCCTCAGAAGATGAAAGAGCCGAAGAAAATAAGACACCGGAGAGGGGAGAAGACCACCGGAGCTGATTTAATAAAATATTTTAAAAAGCTGTGTGGTTTTTTTGTGTACATATTTCTTCCCAGGTAAATGGGTAGGGGTACGATGTACCCCATACTCATTTACATAGGGTGGGGGGCCGGCATCTGGGGGCCCCCTTGTTAAAGGAGGCTTCCAGATTCCGATGAGTCCCCGCCCGCAGACCCCGACAACCACCGGCCAGGGTTGTCGGGAAGAGGCCCTTGTCCTCATCAACATGGGGACAAGGTGCTTTGGGGTGGGGGCGCAGAGCCCCCCCTGCCCCAAAGCACCAATACTCCCCATGTTGAGGGCACGCGGCCTGGTATGGTCCAGGAGGGAGGGGGCCGCTCGCTCGTCCCTACCCCCTTTCCTGGCCTGCTGGGTTGCGTGCTCGGATAAGGGTCTGGTATGGATTTTGGGGGGGACCCCACGCTGTTTTTTTCGGCATGGGGTTCCCCTTAAAAGCCGTACCAGACCAAAGGGCCTGGTATGCTCCTGGAGGGGGACTCCATGCCAGTTTTTTCTTTAAAATTTGGCATGGAGTTCCCCTTCAAGATCCTCAGAGCACAAAGTGCCTGGCATTGTCTGGATCAAAGTCGGATCCCTGTTCACAGACAAACGGTCCGACTTTGACCCCATGTAGGACCGTAAATCGCACAGCAGAGTAGGATCAAAGTAGGACCGTTTTTTTGTAGGGCAGTGTGAACCCAGCCTTACTCCCAAACTACAGAGGACCCAGCATTTACAGATAAACACAGCTCACAAGGTTTGTTAGCAGACAGACAATAGCGGAGTTCATTAGCACAATAAACCTAGACAACCTCAGACAGGTTGCTTGCTGAGGACATCAATCAGTGATTGCAGACAGCATGGTCAGTCTACAAAATTCTTACAATGTCCCACATTCTGATACAGTGGATAAATATTACTGTCCTATCTAAGTAACAGTAGTTGTCTATTATTTGCTGGGTCACCCTGTGCCCCCCGCCCAATGTGACTCCTGCCACAGTTCCCTTAAGACCCCTTTCACCCGATCGGATAAAGGTCTATGGGTGGCCCGCTCGGATCTGTCTGAAAAACTGACAGACGGATCTGAGCGGGCCACCCATAGACCTTTATGGGCAGTCGAATGTCAGCGGAGATGTGTCTGCCGACATGATCCGCTCAAAATAGACGTATGGGTGATACGTTCACCCATCCGTCTAGCGGATCCGTTTCCATCCAATCTCCCCATAGAGGAGAGCGGGAAGCTGACAGGTCCGTCCCTGAGCTGTCATCCGCGGGCTTAGCGGAGATCATCGGAGCGATTCCCCGCTGAGCTGGAGGACCCAGGGTTGCCACATCCCTTTAATCCAGGACACATATGAATTACACAGGTTGTTCTGTGGCTGATTAAGGTGGTAATTAAACTCACTTGGTGCCTCATCTGCATTAAATTAGCCTCAGAACAACCTGCGTAATCCATATGTGCCCTGGATTAACCGCTTGCCGACCGCTGATCAGCATTTGAAGGCGACAGAGTGGCTCCTCTGCGCAAAACGCCGTCATCTGACGGCGGCTGCGAGATTGCGCACAGTGAGCGCGCACGCGCCGCTGGAGCCACTGTGTCCGTGGAGGGCCAGGGAGCAGGTGCGGCGGATTCGATCTCCGCCGGCCACCTGCGATGCCCCCCCCCCGGAGTGAAAGAACGGAGGTCCGTGTAAGTAATGTACATGGAAGCTGTGACCACTTCCCTTCCCCAGCTAGGGCAGTCCCCCCACAGTTAGAACACGCCCAGGGAACACAGTTAACCCTTAGAGCGCCCCCTGCAGGTTAACCCCTTCACTGCCAATGGTATTTACACAGTAATCAGTGCATTTTTATAGCACTGATCGCTGTATAAATGCCAATGGTCCCAAAAAAGTGTCAAAATGGTCCGACATGTCCGCCCCAATATCGCAGTACCGCTAAAAATCGCAGATCGCCGCCATTACTAATAAAAAATAAAAATAAAAGCCCAGAAATGAATTCTCATCATCCGTAAACGCGACCACTTTTGCGCAAACCAATCAATAAACGCTGATTGCGAATTTTTTTATCACAAATATGAGGAAGAATATAAATCGGCCAAAATCGATGAAAAAAAAATTTTTTTATATTTTTTTTTAGCAAAAAGTAAGAAAGTTGGGTTTTTTTGCAAAATGGCCGCTCTTCTTTTGTTTATAGCGGCGATCAGAAATGACGCAGCGGTGATCAAATACCACCAAAAGAAAGCTCTATTTGTGGGAAAAAAAGGACGCAAATTTAGTTTGGGTACAACATCGCACGACCACGCAATTTTCAGTTAAAGCGACGCAGTGCCGAATCGCAAAAAGGGCTCTGGTCCTAAAGGGGGAAATCCTTCCGGGGCTGAAGTGGTTAAAGGGATGATGTGGCAACCCTAGGCGGACCCCTCTGAGCAGATCCGCTCAGTGTGAAAGAGGCCTAAGGCCTCATACACCGGTGTTTAACGACACGTTTTTGGGGCATTTTTTACAGCTCTCCATGTTATTCAATGGCCTCCTAAAAGCGCGTTCGAGGCTGATTTTGACGCTAAACCAGCAAAACTCTCACTAACGCCGTACCGGCGTTAACAGGTTAAAAAATAGCAGAGGAATGTTTTTTTTTTTAAAAAAAAGCCTATTGACGCCGACGCAAAACGCTGATTTTTCCCTGACGTTGGGCCCGACATTTTGCTTATTTTTTTTCATATGCCCGTGTGGATGAGGCCTAAAAGTCAGTCCGTGACAGTCTCTAAAGATTGCATTGCATGCTTGTTTGTGTTCACAAGGGTGTTGTGCACACGCATATGAGGAGCGCTGCTAGTATTTTGATACTTTGTTTCTATGTGAATGTTATTCTGATTGAAAGCAGCTGCACCCAATCATTTTAATTATTTTTAATGGCAATAGTTGTCTTGAGCGCTAGGAAGGAACATTGACTTTTTTGAAGTGAATATTACACAAATCTTTTTTTTTTTTTTTATCTACATAAAATATTCACCAAATGATAAAAATCAGTATTGTCACTAGGGCAGTGTTCTCCAAACTGCAGCCCGGGGGCCGGATGTGGCCCTTTGCTTGCCTTTTTACAGCCTTTGGGACACTTTTCCACCCACTGATATGTACAAGACATTATTCCTCCCACTGACACCTACAATGGGGTATAATTCCTGCTACTGACAACAACGGGGCCATATTTCTCCCATTAACAATAATGTGGCACTATTCCTTAGGCCCCTTTCACACTTGTGCGACTTGTCCTGCAATTTGGGACTGCAAAGTCGCATGACAAGTCATTCCCTATTATTTCCAATGAGTACCGTTCATATCTGTAGGACTTAAAGTCATGCCGACTTCAAAGTAGTCCCTGCATTACTTTGGCCCAACTTTGATACAACTTGAGGTCCATAGACTTCAATGTTAAACCCTCATGCAAATCACACCTGAATAATATAGATGTGATTTCTGTACGACTTTGTAATAGGTTGTCATTGTGCCAAAGTTGCAGCAAAGTCAGACCAAAGTCACACTCATCTGAAATCGCGGCAAAATCACATCGCACAAGTGTGAAAGTGGCCTTAGGCTCCATTCACACTTGTACGACTCCAAAATTGCGCCGACTTTGGAGTGCAACTTTGACGCAACTTTGGATGGGTGCAACTTGGATACGACTTTGACCGGTGATAATTGACAACTGTTGCACACAAGTTGCATTGTATAACATTCAGGTACGACTTTCATGCAACTTCTCAGGGTTAACATTGAAGTCTATGGCCCTCAAGTTGCATGAAAGTAGGACCAAAGTACTGCATGAACTACTTTGAAATTGCTGCAACTTTTAGTCCCCTTTCACACTTATGCGACTTGTCCTGTGACTTGGGACTGCAAAGTCGCATGACAAGTCGTTCCCCATGGTTTCCAATGAGTACCGTTCATATCTGTACGACTTCAAGTCATGCCAACTTCAAAGTAGTCCCTACATTACTTTGGCCCAACTTTGATGCAACTTGAGGTCTATAGACTTCAATGTTGTCATGCAACTTTTTTTTAAAAGGGTAAAGAATTGCGGTCATGCAACTTTGGTGTCCAGAGCTTCATGACAAGTCCCACAAGTGTGAATGTAGCCTTAGGCCCCTTTCACACTTGTGCAACTTGTCCTGCGACTTGGCACTGCAAAGTCGCATGGCAAGTCATACCCCATGATTTTCAATGAGTACCATTCGTATCTGTGCAACTTCAAGTCGCAGGGACTTCAAAGTAGTCCCTGCACTACTTTGGTCTGACTTTGATGTGACATCAAAATTGCAGCAAAAAAATAGCGCTACTTTCAAGTCGTACAAGTATGGAAGGGGTCTTAAACTGACACCAATAATAAGGATCTATTCCTTCCACTCCAGAAAAGTATTCACAGTGCATCGCTTTTTCCACATTTTGTCATGTTACAGCCTTATTCCAAAATGGATTAAATTCACTATTTTCCTCAAGATTCTACAAAACAATACCCCATGTAGACAACGTGAAAAAAGTTTGTTTGAATTAATTGCAAAATTATTAAAAATAAAAAAGGAATTCCTACTGTTAAAAAAAAAAAATAAATAGATAAAAAAGAAAAAAAAATCCCATGTACATAAGTATTCACAGACTTTGCTCAATACTTTGTTGAAGCACCTTTGGCACCAATTACAGCCTCAAGTCTTTTTGGGTATGAGGTTACAAGCTTGGCACACCTATTTTTGGGCAGTTTCTCCCATTCTTTGCAGAACCTCTCAAGTTCCATCAGGTTGGATGGGAAGCTTTGGTGCACAGCCAGAGATGTTCAATCGGGTTCAAGTCTGGGCTACTCAAGGACATTCACATAGTTTTCCCACTCCTTTGTTATCGTGGCTGTGTGCTTAGGGTCATTGACCTGTTGGAAGATGAACCTTCACCCCAGTCTGAGGTCCAGAGTGCTCTGGAGCAAGTTTTCCTGAAGGATGTCTCTGTAGATTGCTGCATTCATCATTCCATCCATCCTGACTAGTCTCCCAATTCCTGCTGCTGAAAAACATCCCCACAGCATGAGGCTGCCACCATGCTTCACTGTAGGGATGGTATTGGCAAGGGGATGAGCGGTGTCTGGTTTCTTAAGCCTCGTACACACGAGTCGACGATCGTATACAACAGGTCTTACGAACGACTGTTGTATGCGAAATCGATCGTTAGTACGCGTGATTAGAACAGCCGACGTACGACGGTCGTACAACGGGAGTTGTATGAGCAAACTAGAAAACTTGGTAGTACCAACAAGCGGTCATAAGTTGGTCCAACAAGTTGTATTGTGCAAAACACGCATGCTCAGAAGTCAGGAACGGCCGGATGCTAATTACATGCACCTGAACGTTCTTTCTTTGGTCGTACGATCGTGTAGTGCAGTCAGTATGCTAGATACAACAGCCTACATATGATTTGAGCCGTTCGGTCGTACGACCGTCGAACCGTGTGTACGAGGCTTTACAGACATGAAAATTGCCATTCAGGTCAAAGAAAGAACAAGACCCCTAGGATGGGATTTTTAAGGCACTCAAAAAATATATAGCATTGTAGTAAAAAAAAGTTTTACATTTCATTGGTAAACCTCTTGTTAAAATACACATTAAAGAGCATGGAATGTACACAATCGAATAGACTGGAAATACATGTATATAAAATTCCATGACAACACAAATTGATATCTTCCACCTGACGCCTTTCAGAGTCTTCTGGTCCCTCCTTCATCAGGGTCAAACAGTTATCAAATGTCTAGAACATGTCTAGTGTTTCTCAAACTTTTTCCTTTGGGGGAACCCTTGGCAAAACCCCTGAAAAAAATTCAGATCTACAGCTCACGAAACATTGGATCTGATCAGCGAGCTGTAGATATAACAACAATAAAGAAACAGTATCAAATAATAGACTAGATATTGTAAAAAAAAAAAAAAAAACTTACTTCCTTAATGTGAAACTTGGGCTTGCTTTTTTCTACACAGATGCTCAATTCTGGGTCGAACTTGAGAGAACTTTAGAGCCCCCTGTCCAGCAGGTGTCCCCTTTAGAGCTCCCCCCCTTTACAGCAGGTGTCTCTTTTAGAGCACCCTTGCCAGCAGGTGTCCCCTTTAGAGCCCCCTTAACAACAGTTGTCCCACTCAGCAATGTGCTCTGATGACTCGCTGTCCCTCCTGCACTCTGCATTGCCACAGCTATAAGACTCAGATATATATAAGATATAGCTGCGGTAATGCAGAGTGCATGCGAAACAGAGCCATCAGAGCACATTGCACAGTGCAGGGGGGAGGCAGAGAGCCGCTGAGCTTCGGATTGAGCCTTGTGTGTTCCTTCCCGGTGAGCACCGCCATAGAACACCTCCTCCATCGGCTCCAGTTCCCGCTCTCTGCACTCATTCCCTGCTCCGCCCCTAAGCCGAAACTACAGAGATACCATTGGGTATCCATGGGCGCTGAGTGTCAGTGCACATTAAGGATGAGCTTTAAGGATGATTTAAGGATGATATTGGCGGTTTACATCCGCCATAATCCCGCTGAACCCCGGCTGAGAAACACTGGTCTAGAATATAAGTCCAAAGAATCAACATACGGTAATTCATATTTCCCTGTAGTTAGAATATTGCAAGGTCAAAAGGAGAAAGGTAACCAAGCTTCCACTTACAATTATTCCAGTACTGTACTTATACATACATTCCATGACACATTAAAAGAAAGACAGTCTCAGAGAGTCATCAGCGGATTTACCCGTAGTTGGTTTAGTTGTATACTAGAGGCTGAATGTAAACTTGTAATGTAAAGAGCGCTAAAATAGGTTGCTCCTTGTATGTGAGATCAGAAGGTACTGAGGCTGGACAGGCAGGACCCTGTGATTTGGAACATATTGTAAAAAGTAAAAAACAATGTGGCTGGTAGTTTGGTTAGACATATTTTCATTGCAAGTTGGGTGTGGTGGGGCCTACCTTGGTATGGGAGGGCCTTCACCCTAGTAAGTGTGCTGGGATGTACCTGAGTGTGTGTTCTATGGATATACACTGAAGGACACAGTAAAGGAAGTGCATATAGTATATCTCTCTATCACCCCATAGGGGGACAATAAAATTATAATAAATTACAGTCGATGGACTAAACCTGCACGTGTGAAAGAAACATGATAATAATCTTAGGGTAATGGATGTACCACAGACTAGACATGTATGTATATACATGCCAAGATCAAAGGATGCCAATATGGTTTATATATCAGTAGATATATGGTTGTCTATGAGTAGGCAGTCCCCCTGAGTGTTGGGATAAGGGACTGTGCTTATATGGGTATAAAGGTCCCTAATAATAGTGTTACAACAATATCCCAAGGAGCTACCAGAGACTGATTATAATGATAGCTGCGCATATTCTGTTTGGTGTATGTATCACACCCTTAATGTCTGCCCATGTTGGATAAATAGAGCTGTAAGGATATATAAAGCAGCCGCCATAAATAGTAAATGCTATGCTTAAAAGAAAAGTAATTTAAATGTCAAGGAATGAAAAATAGAGATGCAAGTGGCCATATGAAAATGCCCATTAGTAGACTAGTAAGTACACTTTACAATTGTATTAGTCCTCCAGTATAGACCAGGGTGCCATCATTGCATAAGGTACTAGATAAGAGTACGCACCTCATGTGTGGAGATCCCATATGTGTGATGAATGTGGCCAAAGAGGTCAATCTTTGTTTCATCAGACCATATAATTTTGTTTCTCATGGACTGAGAGTCCTTCAGGTGCCTTTTGGCAAGCTCAAGGTGGGCTGTCATGTGCCTTTTACAGAGGAGTGGCTTCCGTCTTGCCATTCTACCATAAAGGCCTGATTGGTGTAGTGCTGCAGAGATAGTTGTCCTTCTGGGAGGTTCTCCTCTCTCCACAGAGAAACACTGGAGCTCTGTCAGAGTGGCCATCAGGTTGTTGGTCACCTCCCTGACTAAGGCCCTTCTCCCCCGATCACTGAGTTTGGCCAGACAACCTGCTCTTGGAAGAGTCTTGGTGGTTCCAAACATCTTCCACTTACAGATGATGGAGACCACTGTGCTCAGTGGGACCTTCAAGCGGCAAGAAATTTTTCTGTACTCTTCCCCAGATCTGTGCCTCTTATACAATCCTTTCTCAGAGTTCTACAGACAATTCCTTGGACTTCATGGCTTGTTTTGTGCTCTAACATGCACTGTTACTGTGGGACTTTAAATAGACAGGTGTGCGCCTTTCCAAGTCATGTCCAATCAACTGAAATTACCACAGGTGGACTCCAACCAAGTTGTAGAAACATCTCAAGGATGATTAGTATAATCATCTGGCTCAATTTTGAGTGTCATGGCAAAGGCTGTGAATACTTACAGTATGTACATGTGATTTTTTCCTTTTTTATTTTTAATAAATTTGCAAAGATTTCAAACAAACTTCTTTCATGTTGTTATTATGGGGCATTGTTTGTAGAATTTTGAGGAAAATAATGAATTGAATCCATTTTGGAATAAGTCTGTAGCATAACAAAATGTGGAAAAAGTGGAGTGTTGTGAATACTTTCCGGAAACAATGTATACCAATGATGGGGCGCTATTCCTCCCACTGACACCAATAATGGGGCACTATTTCTCCCACTGACACCAATAATGGGGCACTATTCCTCCCACTGACACTGACAGGGTGCTATTCCTCCCCCTATTACTAAAGATGCATGGTTTACTCCCACTGACGCCAAGACAATTTCTACGCCCAATGGTCACATTGTGGCTCCCCTAAAGTCTGAAGGACAGTTAAAGGGTAACTCCACTTTCGTGGGGAAAAAAAATAGCAAATAAAGAAAAAATAATATAGCGCATATAATTGAGACACTAATATTGTAATTGAATGTTATTAAAAATTACATTTCCTTTTCAATCTGCAGCTACTGTAATTTTCTAAGAATGCATTGCCATGTGGCTACCTGGAGTTGTTCTGTGCACAGCAGGAAATTATGTTCTCCAGAAACATAATTTCCTGCTACTGTGATTGGCTCACCAATTTTCCCAGAAGTCTGCCTAAGATACAAATCAGATTTCAGGCATCCCCTGCAACACAAATGTCTAAAAAGGGATGCAGGCCCAGCAGATTTCCTCATTAATGCTCTGGAGCTGCACACCTGACAGTTAATTATGGAACCACTCCCATTAGACCCAATCAGAACAGAAGCACAGACAAACACACATGGATTTCTTCTGAATAACAAAAGGTAGGAATCTGCAACAAAGTTTGTTATAATCCCTGCAGTGTACAGAGATCACCCAGAGGGAAATGTCTTTTACTCAACAAGAGTGGAGTTAGGCTTTAACTGGCCCTTTGTTTAGAAAGTTTGAAGACTCCTGCACTAAGGCTACTTTCACACTGAGGCAAGGGGGCGGTAGCGGTAAAGCGTTGCTAGTTTTAGCGGTGCTTTACTGCTGCTATAGCAGCGCTTTTAACCCCCCCAGAAGGGGTTAAAAGTGCCCACTTAGCGCTGCTTTCAAATCGCTTTTATGGCGCTTTGAAAGCGTTGGCCATTCATTTCAATGGCAGGGGCGGTGGAGGAGGTGTATACTCCGCTCCCGCACTGCCCCAAAGATGCTGCGTGCAGGACTTTTTTTCCTGTCCTGTAAGCGCACCGCCCCAGTGTGAAAGCATTGAGAGGCATCTTTCAGGCGCTTTACAGACGATATGCTTAGCGCTAAAGCACCTGAAAAATGCCCCAGTGTGAAAGGGGTCTTAGTGTATCCATCATTCAAAACATATTCCTTTCTGCTTTGGACAGCTGCTGTTGCTGCATGAAAGAAAGGGAGACCATATTGTACATTTGGTGGTTGTGCCAAGAAAGGTCTTCTCTACTTTTTCTATTGGTCGCCAGAATCGTGATACCTGATACACTGCAGGTAAAACCTTCCTCCTTCCATCAAGCAGTGGATCTCTGAGATCACTTATCTGCAGCAAATGGAGGACCCGGCGGTTGGACTTAAATGACAGATATGACCAATACTAGCCTGGAATGTCTGAATTAATTATATGAGCTCTTCTGTAATTTTCATTACCCTATGGACTGGAATTAGGGGCTGCTCCTCTCAGTGGCTACCCTGTCCTCCCTTCTCCCCTCCCACACCTCTTTGCCCTGCACACCTTCTTTCTGTGTTATTATTAGGAAAAGCCTCTCAAATGGGGACACAAATAGCATTAAAAAGTTGACAGATAATCTGCCTCATTCTCACTCTATCCATAAGCGATTCAACCAGCATCTACCCATAAATAAAATGTTTGTTGTGAGTGGACTGATTCTTTCATGTAAAATGCTGACACCCCTCGAGGGATGCGCTACAAAGTGGGCAGCAGTAAGGCGGTGTACACAAGATTGACTACATTACACATCAATGACCCCAGGCTACAGAGAACACAGGCGACATGGTAGCCCTTCAAGGATTTCTGCAGTGCCTGGTATTTTGGATCCCTCTCGTGTGTAGGCTTGGACCCTGCGGGTTTCATTTGTTTCTTCTCTCGCTGGCTATACTCCTGCTCAATGGCATCCATCTTGCACCTGACCTCAAATATGGAGGGCGAGAACCAGCGGGCGTTCAATACAGACACAATAAGTGATATAAAGAAGCAGGTAATCTGTTAGAGGAAGTAAAAAAAAAAAGTAAGAGAAGGAGACAGAGAAAGGTTGGGTTAGGAGAGATATAGGAAAAGATGGTAATACTTGAAGTACAACTAAAGGCAACATACACATTTTAGTAAAACCTCATATAAATATCTGAAAGCTACACATGGTAATAACATTATAACTGAAATGATTATTTTCTTCTACCATATAGCTTCAATTGTGGTCTCTAATCCCCTCCACCAGTTCTCCTTTGCTGTATAATGGTAGTGATGGTAGGAGGAGTTCTGCAGAGTTGGTATGTCATTTCCTTCCACTGTGCTAGAATCTGCATCTCCCACAGGGAACTACAATTCCCATGAGACCTCATGCCTTCTATCATGCTCAGTCTATTTACATAACACACACCCATCTGCAATCAAGAACTGGGTGTGTGCTATGTAAAACAGTACAAGTCAGTACAGGTTACTTTCCACATAAATCTGTCTGTTAATGCCTGTTCTCCTCTGGTAATTGGTAAACTGACGGAAGAAAGGCCAAGCTGGGAGCAGCCTGTATAGACAGAACAGTGGGCGGGCCTTAACGGGCCGATCATGGATGGAGCTTCATCTGGACTTCTGTGGAGAATGAAATGCCTGAGCTTTCTATGGACTGGAGGAGCACCTGCCCCAGTGATGTCAGGACGGCATGCTGTAGTCTCTTCAGAGAGGCAGCACGCAAAAGGGGACAACAGGCATTTAGAAACACAGGAAGCACTGTTGTCTCCTCAGTAAAGGAAGTGAACATGAGAGCTTTCAGCTGCAGGGGACAAGGTAGATATCTCAAAATCCTTACTGTTTTTTGCAAAACAACCAGTGAGATGTTTAACAGACTATATAGTTACAGAACATATTGATTTTTTCATTTTGAGCATAGTTCTTTAATGGGAGGTGTATATTAAAGAGCATATCTAGTCTTCCTTTATATATTTCAAATATTATATTCAGTAATAAAAAATGTTAAAATACATTTTTAGGGGTTGCATATGCATGGGTCTGGTTGGTGGTTACATTCTAGACCAGCTTCATTCTTCCCCTAGAAAAGTCTGGGTTTTAATAGTAAAATCCTGTAGCTACTGTTCCCAAGAGATACCCTATGGTTCTCCAGATCATGGAGCATGAGCAAGCAAGATGCCTAGCGCTGCCACCAAAGTTAAATGGGCAGTCAACTCAGCTCTCTACTTAAGAGGCACTGGCAAAAGACTTGGGCAAAATGGCGCTGGCATGTCCTCTACACAGTAACGAGGCTGGAGACAAAAAGCCCTATATGGCTACAATGTCTTCTTAAAAACACAGGACCCTGAAGAGAAGCCTGGACTGTTACACTATCCTATGACTTCTAAGCACACCACGGATCAGCTAACATGTGAAATCCTGGAGCTGGGATACTATACCCAGCAGCTTGGAGGCTGCATGAATTATGTAACTATGGTATTTAGGTGGCAACAAAGAGGATATGGATTCTCTAAATCAGGATATTCAAACCCTCCACTATAAACTGGAAGATGTGGGAAAGAGGGCCAGAAGGTCAGATCTCAGGATAAGGGATGTTCTAGAGACTATGGTAGACCTTAATGCCACAGTCACAGTTCTGTTCCAGGAACTCTGACACAAGCTCCCCTTTGACAGGCTAGAGATGGGCAACATTCATTGTGCTACCCTTGCTAAACACAAACTAGACAGCTCTCCCAGGGATTTAGTGGAAAACTTCTAGCATATCAAAGACATTAGAAAGACATTCCTGCCTTTCAAGGCTAATCTTATCAGCTATTTGCTGACTTAGCCCATCCATGAAAAAAAAGAGAAGGGAGATGAAGCTTTTCATGCAGATTTTACAAGCTCACAAGATTCAACATCATTGCGGCTTCCCCTTCAATTTGCTAAGCCTGTATAAGGGCAAGCAACACATAGTAACAACCATGAACAAAGCAACCAACCACTTTGTGGAGTTAGGCTTTACTCTATCAACTACAGAAGCCGGACCTGCAGCCTCTCAGAACCCCACCCCAAAGGTGCAATGACACCCTTGTATTCATTCCAGAGCCATTCATCTGGGTTCAGAAGACCAACATACCTCCTCCAGCCTGAAAATGCAATTTTTCAATGGCCTCCATCCCCACCCTTCATGGCTCAGGTAGAAACACTGAGGCTATCTGCTAGAGAGAGATAGCATTTTTGCTAATGCTGGCAGCCAAGCCTGTGTGTTTTTCTTTTGGGTCAGGGTTGAGTGACTCACAGGCAGCATCACAGAGACCTCCCACTTCTTTCCAGAACATGCCTGGGGTATTTTGAGGAGCCCTGACCAATCCTTAACCTGGATTGGCAGGGGGCAGGCCTCCTTAAATACTCAGAGTCAGCCCAGATGAGGAGGAATTGCTCGGGTGGAAGCTGGAGATGGAGTGCTAGGCTGTCGTGGCCTTGGAGGGAGTTCCCCAGTCTGGGGAGGGGCGTGGGCCTGGGCTCGGGTGCAGACGGGACCCTCTGAGAACACGTGGAGGGGTCCTGGACAGGAGGCACGGGAGCAAGGAGAGGACAGCAGGAGAGCACTGTCAGGCAAGTCTCCAGGAGGAACTACAAGTTGCAGCCAGGAGGGCTGGTGAGTGTCATACAGTCGGGAGGTCTGGGAGGCATGCCTGAGAGGACTGGGAGCAAGCAGTGTGGGATGGGTGCAGAGCCAGTGGGATGGACTATGATAGCATGGGCAATGGAGAGGCAGCTGTGGCCATAAATGCTGGCAGGGCCTGAGGATGTGATGCTAGGCTCAGCGGCCACGTGGACAGCTAACACTGGGACCTTTTTGTTGCTGCACCATAGGGGCCCGCGGTCCCTGCCTGCAAAGGGCATCTGCTTTGGGCCTGGCTGAGCCAGTGTCAGGCCTATCTATCAGTGCTAGCTGATCTTGAAGATTGAGATAAAGAGTCAAGTAAAGGGCTGGAGAGTGAGATCAAGAGTTGTGCGGAGCTGGAGGTAAAGAAGTTGTATATACCGTAGGTGTATATAGTTGGTCCCATATACTTTTTTCTGCAATCAATTGGGCATCTCATCCAAGTTAAATCCCCTCAGTAAAAATACAAAAACAAAGTTAAAGGACTGGTTTTCTGCCTGAGGGTGAATGAGAACTGTGTGCCTGGCTGGGCAGGGTGACAGATGAACCACAATACTCAGCAGCCCCTACCGGGGTACCGCTACATTTGGGGGCTCATCCGGGATCATCCATTCACGGGTAACCTGCCAGCCGTTGCCCTTAGCAACCGGAGTTGACTAAGCTGGGGGGACTGCACTTTGTTCACCATTATTGAGGAATTAAATCCAGGGAAGGACTTATGTGCTATGCCTGCTATCAGTACTACAGCATTAGGTGCTATTGTCCAAAGCAACCAGCAGGAGCTGCCTGTCAAGTATTGTTGCCTGCTTACCCAGTTGCCCAACCACGGGTGGGACGGACACTTGTGCTAAAACCTGCAACTCAGTAACTACTTTACCATGTGCTGTCACCCATGGCAGCCACGGTGGGCGATCGCGCCCATGGATTACCAATATGTCCATCGATCTACAAACGCTGGGCATCCTGAACCTTTTCTTCAAACTTCTGCTTTGTACAGTAAAGTGTGCCTGGAGATGTATGCTGTTGCCCAGGGTGATCAGGGTAAGCCTGCGGGTGCCTGCGGACAGGACTGTGCTAAAAATGTTCCTCTCAGTGAGACATGGGCTAAAAACTTTATTGTTGCTACGGGCAACCACCAGAAAAGCCAGCAGTCATCTGCTCTCAGTTGCTCAGGGACAGTCGGTGCCGAGCGAGATGTCCAGACAAGTCCTGCTAATTCCAGTGTGCCTGCAAACTTCAGTTTGTCTAACAAGGGGTTACAGCACCACGCCGGGGGAGGGGCCTGCCTATCAGTTTTACAGATGCCAGCCTGTCTGGAAGCAAGGAGGCCATGCCACACCTTAGAGGAGACCCAGCGTTCCCTGCTAGCAGACACCACGAGGCTGAGGAGCAAGATGGCAGAGTCTGCTTGTGTGTTTCCAGATCTGACCTGGTTTCCTGATCTGCAGGAGCAGACACTGGTGGATACCAGTGTTCGATTGGAGCATCGCGGAGGATTCATCCTCAGGCTGATTGAGGGGACTGAGCGACTGTGCCTGCTGTGTCCAGAGTGCCGGATACCGACTGTGGTGGTCAGTGCCTGGATCCGGTGCGGTCATTGAATGAACCGCTTACATGGCTTGCAGGACTGTGTCAGGTGCAGCCGCGAAAGTCCCGGAAGGCCGGAGCGGGCCTGGTATCATCGCCAAAAGGCGGATGGAGTCGGAGTCTGGTGACTCCCCTGCAAACAACAGTGGCATAAGGGAAGAGGAGTCTGTCATGGCCTGCAGCCTGGCCCGGGGACCTGGTGACTGTAAGTACTGCCCAGCAGGAACCAGTAAAAGTCCCTGAAATACCAACTGCTTCCATGTCCCTTGCTAGCCCCATCTGGAAGAAGCCAGTGCTGGAGGGGGATGTGCCCTCAGGTGAGCCCGAAGGAGAAGGTGAGGACAGGGGCATAGATTGGGGTTCTCCCAGACTCAATCAGAGTTCAGGTCCCTGGGAGAGATAGCAGATTGGTTGTCCCACAGCAGCTTGGAGGAGGAGGAGGAATGGGAGATGGAAGGCCCCCAGGTCCAGGAAATCCAGTCCGGGGCGGTGGATGTTCCAGATCTGGCTATGGGAACTGAAGAAGCTGCAGGAACCCCCATCAGCAGTAGACATAATAGTCTATAATAGACCCTCCACCACCCAGACCAGAGTAGCTGAATACAGGCAGAGGGTCAAGAGGTCCCCCAACGCTTGTGTCCTGCCTGGAAAAGGAAAGCCCAGAGAACTGCCCAGGTTTTCCAGGTTCCAGCGGGAAGATCAGCGCAGAGTTGCTCTGGAGTGGGGTCTGGATTGTCCTTATGTCCCTCCTGACACTATGGACATTGTGGAGAACTCCCAGGGAGAGTGGGATTGTCAGGAATACCACATGCAGGCATCCAGCAGAGATGATCAGATCGGTTGGCTACACATAAAGGAACCAGATAAGTGAGTGAAAATATATATATTAATTATGATAAAGACACACTTCCAAAACCAACACCAGTAAACCATAAACAATGCAAATGGAAGAAAAACGTAACATAGCAGCCGATATGTGAACACCTAACTAAGTATCGAACTAACTACAGTTGTGCTCATAAGTTTACATACCCTGGCAGAATTTATGATTTCTTGGCCACTTTTCAGAAAATATGAAGAACACCAAAACTTTTCTTTCACTCATGGTTAGTGTTTGGCTGAAGCCATTTATTATCAATTAACTGCCTTTACTCTTTTTAAGTCATAATGACAACAGAAACTACCCAAATGACTCTGGTCAAAAGTTTACATACCCCTGTTCTTAATACCGTGTATTGCCCCCTTTACCATCAATGACAGCTTGGAGTCTTGTGGTATTTGTGGATGATGCTCTTTATCTTCTCAGATGGTAATGCTGCCCATTCCTCTTGGCAAAAAGCCTCCAGTTCCTGGAAATTATTGGACTGTCTTACACGAACTGCATGTTTGCGATCTCCCCAGAGTGGCTCAATGATATTGAGGTCAGGAGACTGAGATGGCCACTCCAGAACCTTCACTTTATTCTGCTGTAGACAATGACTGGTCGACTTGGCCTTGTGTTTTGGATCATTGTCATGTTGGAATGTCCAAGTATGTCCCATGCGCAGCTTCTTGGCTGATGAATGCAAATGTTCATCCAGTATTTTTTGATAACATACTGCATTCATCTTGCCATCAATTTTGACCAAATTCCCTGTGCCTTTGTAGCTCAAACATCCCCAAAACATCAGCGATCCACCTCCGTGTTTCACAGGCATTGTTGCAGCACTGGATGAAAGATGCAAGGGTCTGTCAGGAGCCCAGAAACTCATTGACCTTTTATCCACACACACACACACAAATTACAAGCAAACAGGTCACAGGTGAGGATGGTTACCTTTAATAGCCATTCAAACCCTTTTGTGTCAACTTGTGTGCATGTTATCTGGCCAAAATCACCAGGGTATGTAAACTTTTGATCATTTGGGTAGTTTCTGTTATTGTGATTTAAAAAGAGTAAACACAGTTGATTGATAATAAATGGCTTCAGCCAAACACTAACCATGAGTGAAAGAAATGTTTTTGTGTTATTCATATTCTCTGAAAAATGGCCAAGAAATCATAAATTCTGCCAGGGTATGTAAACTTATAAGCACAACTGTATATGCAAGCGGGGGAAATACATATAAGTAACAGGGACACAAGATAAGGGGAACAGGTACTGGACGCAGAAAGAGAGAAGAGGGAACAGGAAGCAGATTACAGGTCTCAGGATCAGGATACAGAATCAAGGACAGGACCGGGTCAGACTCAGGCAGAGACAGTGCTTGCAGGAAAAAAATACTGAAGCACTGGACCAAGGTGCAAAGCGGGCTTATATACCTCCAGCAGTCCTATCAGGTGCAGCCTAGTTACCTGTATGGTCCATCTGCTGGGAGACACCCGCTGGTGGTCAACAGAACTACACCCATTGGTTCTAAACGCAACAGTGCCCCCAGCAAGTGACCCAAGCAATGACACAGGTCCTGACAGGGATGATGACCTAGTGTGGGAGTACCTGCATATCCCCAGGCCTTTGCGGGTGCCAGAGTGTGAGGAGACCTGGGTTCACTTTAAGGACATTTGGAGGGAATGGAGGGTGGGGAGAGCAATCTACAGAGGCAGATTGGTGGTCGTGAAAGCAGAACGGCCTGCAAGGAGCCACTCTGTCTCCATAAGAGAAATAGGGGTGTTAGGAAGAGATTGCCTGACCTGCATTTCTATGCGTGAGAGACTGCTGGAGTTCACCTTGGAAATTTTGCAACATGGACTGCCGTGAGGGATGCAGACTGTGTTACTTCTTTCTCTGACTTTTGCAGGACTAAGACTGTCCTGCCACCCTGAGCCAGTTTGATGGACGTTCTTACTGAGGAACGCTGGGTGAGGTCAAAGCTCTGCCCTTAACTCTTAAAGGAGCCTGATAGTCTGGGGAGGGGCCCATCCCACCAGGAACTCCAAAGAGAACTGTTCACTTTTGTGCTATGTTTTTCCCCCTTCTGTTTGTGTCTGTCAGCAGGTTAATAACCCCCTCCTGACAGAACAAAAGAAATAAAAATGTGCTTGAAATGATACCTGTGAATTTGGTGTTAATGCCCTGTCAGCAGGCTGATAACCCCCTACTGACAAAAAACTATGTACATGTGTATATGGCTGTTAGAGATAGGATGTTGTGTTTTATTGTCTTTGCCTACTGCAGGGTTCCAGTATGGATGGCTGTCTATTCGGTTCTGGGTGGACTCAAGAAATCCTGTGGGCAGAGGGCTTCCTTTTAGGGGGGAGGTGCTCTGGCTCATGTACAGTGTTATGTGGCTGTCATTAGCTATAGGGACCTGTAGTTAGGTTGTAAATATTACTACAAATATTCTGCAATAATTGTCAACATCAACTAATATCACTGATCCCAGCACTCATGTAAAACCACCATAAATATACAAGCTGCTACTATAATAAAAAGTCCATTCAATTAAAATACAGCCTAAGAACAAATGTTCATTTGGATGTTAACAGCATTTCCTTAAGTTGTTGTCTTAAAGCTTTAACCAGAGAAGAAAGATCAGTCCTTGAGGAGTTTTTGTGCTATAAGCATGCTCCCAGTGAAAGATGTGTACTGCTTCAAAGATAATCTTTATGAGCTATACTCCTCCACCTTTATCACCACTTGCACTTCTCCCCCTTATAGTTATGCACTCACCAAAAATTCAATTTGTGATCGCCTTTGGTTTAGTCAAATCTGGTCATATAGGTGCTCCGTTCCTGGTAGCTATGTGAGATCGTCCAATCCCGATTGAAATGCTATCCTCCTATCGCTATTACTCCATTAACCACTTAACAACCGCCCTATAGACAAAAGACGTCTACAGGGCGGTTGCTTAATTAGACGTCCTCCCAGAATCCCGGGTCCCGCGCGCCCTGCGGGGCGCGCACACGGGACTGTCGGTGCTCGCTGGGTTCAGGGGACCCGGCGGGACACAGATCATGGTAAACGGCCAATAGCGGCGGCCATTTACCACGTGATCGCTCCATCCAATGATGTAAACACAGGAGGTTCAGCAAAGGTTCATCTCCCTCCTTTCCTCACACTGCTGCAGCGTGTGAGGAGAGAGAGAGAGCTTGAACCTTCCACAGTGAGTAAATCACCATTTTATTGTGCCCAGAAGTTGCCTGAAGTGCCCAGCAGTGCCCAACAGTGCCACATTGTTGCCCACTTTGGTGATCTGTGCCACATCTGTGCCACATCTGTGCCATCTGTGCCCCTACAAAGTCGCATCAGTGCTGCCTGTACTGCTACAGAGCCACATCAGTGCCACCTGTGCCACTACAGTGCCACCAGTGCCACATCAGTGCCATCAGTGCCTCTACAGAGCCACATCAGTGTTCATCTGTGCCATTACAGTGCCCATCAGTGCCACCTGTGCCCATCAGTGCCACCTGTGCCCATCAGTGTCACTACAGTGATAATCTGCGCCACTACTGTGCCCATCAATGCCGCCTGTGCCCATCGGTGCCCGCCTGTGCCCATCGGTGCCACTACAGTGCTCATCGGTGCTATCAGTGCCACTACAGCGCTCACCTGTGCTATCAGTGCCACCTGTGACCATCAGTGCCACCTGTGCCCATCAGTGCCACTACAGTGATCATCTGTGCCCATCAGTGCCACCTGTGCCCATCAGTGCCACTACAGTGATCATCAGTGCCATCTGTGCCCATCAGTGCCATCTGTGCCCATCAGTGCCACCTGTGCTTATCAGTGCCACCTGTGCTTATCAGTGCCACCTGTGCCCATAAGTGAGTGCTCATCAGTGCAGCTGCATTGCCCCTATCCAACACAGCCACCAGTATGGCAAAAAAATTATTCACCACAGAGGAGGCTTACCGTATTCTTAGCCTGAGCGACGAGAGCATCGGGGAGCTCTCTGAGGCTGAGGCTGAGTCTGAGTCTGGGTCTGGGTCCGATTCATTTTCTGAGTATGACCCCGTCCCAAGTAGTGGGTCTTCTACCGAATCCACAGATGAAGAAGAAAGTGTGCCCACAAAAAGAAGACGTTCTGGTGAGGCTACTACAAGCACAGCAGTGCCATCCACCTCCAGAGCAGTGCCATCCACCTCCAGAGCAGTGCCATCCACGAGACCACTGCCAAGCACAAGTGGGGTGTCAGCCCCAAAGTGCCCATGCCAGCCTTCCCTTTGCCCTTCAGAACCCCCTGTGGCTTCCATCCAATTCCGGAGCATCAAACGTCCCCCCTTTCACCGCTCAGCCAGGTGTCCAGGTCAACACCGATAATTTTGCCCTGATTGATTTTTTTATTTACTTTTTACTGAGGACTTTCTTTCTTCTATTGTGGCCCAGTGTAACCTTTATGCCCATTTTTTTAGTTAGTCCCGTTTTAATAGCCACAACTGGACCTGTGGACCGACTCGCCACTTTCCCCCCTGCAAACTACGAGGCCTTAACCTACCTTCGGTGTCCCCCAAGACTTCCCGTTTCCCTTCCGACCGTACCCGTGAAACCCCGACTGTGGGGTGAACACGAACCGTCACCAGAGCACCTACCGTGACGAGACCTCCACCTACCGTGACGAGACCTCCACCTACCGTGACGACACGAACATCATCGGAGTGGTCTTGCAGAAGAA
>BLSH010177727.1:109227-124231 GCA_018402905.1 Glandirana rugosa | reverse complement strand
CACACAGGAGAGAAGCCTTTTTCTTGTCCTGTGTGCCAAAAATATTTTTCAGTGAAGTCCAATCTTAACAGACATCAGAGATTGCACAAGGGGGAAAAGCCATTTTCCTGTTCTGAGTGCGGGAAATTTTTTTCATGGAAGTCCAATCTTTACACACATCAGAGATCTCACACAGGGGAGAAGCCGTATTCCTGTCCTGAGTGCGGGAAATATTTTTCAAGGAAGTCCAATCTTTATGCACATCAGAGATTGCATGCTAAAGAGAAGCCACTTTCCTGTCCTGAGTGAGGGAATTGTTCCTCACTGAAGTTCTGTCTTCCTGTACATCAGGGATCCCACACAACCCTTGAGGTGTTTTAGTGCTTTGAGTGCGGAAAATGTCTTCTATAGGAATGTTGCTGGACATCACTTCTCTCATGTGGGGAAGAAGCACACCCTGATATACACCTCAGATATACTCCATGGCTGATCTTCATCATGTAAGAAACAGTTCATAAGGAGATCAGAGATCACCAAAGACATGGATGAAGTGTTGTACCGTGTTGGCCATTGATAGCAGGAGAAAAATAAAAATGGAGTCATTACCTTTCATTGGCTGAGTACATTTTGTGGCGTGGAGACTTAGGAGTCTACTTTAAAAAAAAAATTACTTTAACAAAAATGACACGCACTTGCCCAGCTGTGATGAATGTTGGTAGTTTTATTTCATACATGGATTTCCTATAATCGTCATTTCCATCTAGTGGCCATAATGCGGTATTATGTTAATTTTCCTGATTGAAGTTTTTCAAGTAAAATACCCCATCGTGGTCATTAGATGGAGCTTCAATCAAGGGAAATGTTTATCAAAATACTCCCAGAATTTATCACGGCAATTTGTTATAAATATACCCCTAAGTTTTCTTTATTGGGGGTTTTCCAAACAACAACTGAGATCATACACATGCATTTATTAGTACAGTAGACGTAAGACGAAAAGACATAAGTATATTAAAACAAACAAAAAATACCAGATTTGACCATTAGATGGCACTAAGTATCATAGAAGTTAGCACCATCTAGTGGCCCAAAGTGGTATTTTCAATTTAAACCAATGGAAAACATTCAACCAGCAGGTAGCCTAATGTCATTAATCTTTTACACCCCTTAGCAGAGAAGGAATGTTCATTCACTTTCCCCAGGCTAACTGCTATGCAGTTTATTATGAATAGACCACTAAATGTCAGGAGACATTTCTATAAAGATGAGAAATATGTAGCCGATAAATGAATAGAGGGCCTAGAAATGTTATTACCAGGCTGCAGCTAGGGGGAGCTCTAATGTTTAGAGTGTGACCACAGCAGAGTGATCCCATCTACCTCACATTAACCCTTTCACTGCCAGAGCTGGTTTTGCACACACGGTAAAATGCAGATTTTGGGCCTGAAGATTGGATAAAACCCCCAAACATATATTTTCTGAAAGCAGAGGCCCTGGAGAATAAAATGGTGGTAACTGTTAAGGTGTTCCCCGTATACAAATGTCACCTTCATATCTGGGTTTATTTTCTCCTTTCCCCTATTTTCTATGGTGTGATCTTTTCTACAATACTTTGTTATAATAATGTAACACGTTGTGTATTGTATTGTACGACTCCGCCTCCACATTCCAGACAAGTCATTTTCCTGACCAATTGGATTTCTTCCTTTACTATTTCCTGATTTTATGACTGCAATCTTGTTAAAAGTAAAATTATATAAAAAAAAATGTATTGAACAAAAATAAAAGTTGTGTGATTTCTGCTGTTCCCCAGACCAGCGCCCGCTCTTCCCCTTCCCATGTTATTTTTTACACCTCATTGCCTATTAGCCCAGAAAATTGGGCAATTATAATGTGACAGATTCAGATCCCATTGATTGCAATGGGGATCCAGTTGGATGTTCATACGTCTTTGGAATTCACTGAACCCCCCTCATAGTGAACCCAGGCAGTTCATCTCATATCCATAAGATAGTGAAAACACCGCTGACAATTGCCTGCTATCTTCCCACTAATCCAGCACTTTAGACAAAAGAAATTCAGATACTTGAGTGTCTCACAATAATAAGCAGCCACTATAGTATAAAATGCTTATTTAAAACATCATAAAAAGTCCAAAGTCCCTTAGATGAAGCAGCGCTAATTAAACTGACACCCTTTGGTATGTTAATTCAATGATAAAGTAATAGTTCAGTTACTGAATTCAGTGTGTCCTGTGTCCATACTCCATTCACAAATGATAATAATCAGTCTGTGCAGAGGGAATCACCAATAAACTAGCATGGGATCCGTAGGATATTTAATTGTTCATGATGAATTGCAAACACTGTCCACACACCATGCAATCCCACTCCCCCATCATACTGCACTCAGCAGAGATATGACATATGTGCGCCTGTAGTTTATCTATACTCCACATCTCCGATGGATCGCGTCCGTCCCCCCAGTGTCCGTGAGCCGAGTGAGCGGCTGAAGCCGTTCACCCGGCTCCATAACATGGCTGGGCGGAAGCTACGTCACAAGTCACTTTTTTTTATGCATTTAAGTGTAAATATGAGATGTGAGGTCTTTTTGACCCCGTATCTCATATTTTGGAGGTCCTGGCATGCTTTTTTCTATTACAAGGAATGTTTACATTTCTTGTAATAGGAAAAAAAGTGACCAAATGTTTTTAAAAAAAAAAGAAAGGTGTAAAAATAAAAAGTAAAATAATAAAAAAAAATTAAAGCACACCGTCCTTGCGAGCTCACCCGCAGAAGCGAACGCATACGTAAGTCCCACCCACATATGAAAACGGTGTGCAAACCACACATGTGAGGTATCGCCGCGATCGTTAGAGCGAGAGCAATAATTCTAGCACTAGACCTCCTCTGTAGCTCGAAAATGCTAACCTGTAGAATTTTTTAAACGTCGCCAATGGAGATTTTTATGTTGCAAAGTTTGTCGCCATTCCGCGAGCGGACGCAATTTTGAAGCATGACATGTTGGGTCATTTTACTCGGCGTAACATTATCTTTTACAATATGGAAAAAAATTGACCTAACTTTACTGTTATCTTATTTTTTAACTAAAAAAACTGAATTTTTAAAAAGAAAAATTGCGCTTGTAAGACCGCTGCGCAAATACGGTGTGACATAAAGTTTTGCAATGGCCGCCATTTTATTCTCTAGGGTGTTAGAAAATATATATATATATAATGTTTGGGGGTTCTAAGTAATTTTATAGCAAAAAAACCTGGTTTTAACTCGCAACCACCGAACTCCAAAAAGAGGCTCGGTCTTAAAGTGGTTAAATTAGCATAGTGCACTGTGTTCGGGCGCCGGACACAGTGCACTATGCGAAGCGTGACATTGTTGCAATCACATGTTTGCAAGCGTCACACTTCAATGGCAGGGTTTATTCCTGCCTTGAGGCGCTTTGCTCTGCGCCTCAAACCGCCTATTGGCTCCTGGTACTGTCAATCAATCAACCTCTATCTGGGACTGTATACACCCCTATCTGGTGACTGTATACAATATCTGGGACCCTGTATGCCCTATCTGGTGACTGTATACCCTATCTGGGACCCTGTATACCCTATCTGGGGCTCTGTATACCCTATCTGGGACCATGTATACCCTATCTGTGGCTCTGTATACCCTATCTGGGGCTCTGTATACCCTATCTGTTGAATGTATACCCTATCTGGGACCCTGTATACCCTATATGGTGACTGTATACCCTATCTGGGACTCTTTATACTGCTATCTGGGGCTCTGTATACTACTATATGGTGACTGTACTGCTATCTGGGGCTCTGTATACTGCTATCTGGGGCTCTGCATACTGATATATGGTGATTCTGTATACCCCTATCTGGTGCTATGTATACTGCTATATGGTGACTCTGTATACTGCTATATGGTGGCTCTGTATACTGCTATCTGGGGCTCTGTATACTGCTATCTGGGGCTCTGTATACTGCTATCTGGTGACTCTGTATACTCCTAACTGGTGATGCTGTATACCACTATCTGGTGATGCTGTATACCCTATCTGGTGATGCTGTATACCCTATCTGGCGATGCTGGGCTGTATACTCCTGACACAAGGGGTGGAAACTATAATGGGTGAGGCTTTTGAGAAGTGGGAGGGGTCAAAAAGGAAGGGCGGAGTCTGGCGCCCCCATCCTAACATTTCACCAGCCGCCACTGCACATCGGACCATTCTGAGTACTCCCCATTTATCCCCACCCTCTGGACTCGCCCCTGTAACCACTTTTTAATCCATGTACTCACACTTTGATCCATGTTGACAGACCTTAGTTTGTACAGTAAGCGTTTGTGGGGAACTGTATCAAATGCTTTTGCAAAATCACCTCATAGAAGGTTAATAGATTGGTTTGGCAAAAACGATTCTTCATGAAACCATATTGATTACAGCTAATGATACCGTTTTCATTACAATAATCGTGTATATAATCCCTTGTTATTCCCTTCAAGAGATTGCAAATTATTGATGTTAAGCTAACTGGTCTGTAGTTCCCAGGGATATATCTTGGTCCTTTTTTATATATTGGTGCTACGTTGGCTTTCCTCCAATCAGCTGGTATCATACCAGTCAGTAAACTGTTCTTAAAGATTAGGAACAATGGTCTGGAAATTAGTTGACTGAGTTCCTTAAGGACCTTCGGGTGCAAGCCATCTGGTCCCGGTGACTTATTAGTGTTAATTTCTTCAAGTCTATTCCTGATTTTATCCTCAGGTAGCCATGAGGGTTCTTCCTGTGACGTGTCGTGAGGACCAACATTGTAGTTTTGGATACTTGAGCCCCCATTTCCTTCATGAATATTGAGGAGAAAAATAAGTTTAGCACCTTTGCCATTTCTCCATCCTTTGTAACCAAATTACCTTCATTATTCTTTATGAGGCCAATATGATCTGACCTTCCCCTCTTACTATTTATATACTTAAAGAATTTCTTGGGATTCTTTTGCTTTCCTCAGCTATGTGTTCTACCTTACCCTCTCTGATTGCACCCTTATATTCCTTTTTGCGTATCTTATAAAGAGGAATGCTGACAGAGACCCCTTAGCCTTGTATATTTTGAAGTCCTTCTCCTTTGCTTTTATGTGTGGTTTTACATCAGAGTTAAGCCACCCTGGTCTTTTATTTGCTCTTTTAAATGTGTTTCCCGTTGGGATACACTGGCTAATACCTTTGTTTAGTGTGTTCTTGAAGAACTCCCATTTTTTCCTCCCCGTTCATTGTTCCTAGAATTTTATCCCAACTAACATCTTCCAGCAAGGAGCGTAGTTTATGGAAGTTGGCTCTCTTAAAATTCAGTGTCTTTGTATTCCCCTTATGTTTCCTATTTGTGTGATTTATATTGAAACAAATTGACCTGTGACCGTTATTTCCTAGATTGCTCCTTTCTTCCACATCTGTGATCAGGTCTGTGTTGTTAGTAATCAGAAGGTCTAATAATACTTGTTTTCTTGTTGGTGCATTTACTATCTGACCCATGAAAATGGTAAATCTTAGCTGAGTGTGCAGTACCTTCCTCCCAGTCTATATCTGGATAATTCAATTCTCCATTATAATGGCACTTCCCATCCTTTGCCGCTATTCCATATTACGATAGGAGGTCCACCTCCCCCTCCTCCCTCTGGTTAGGTGGCCTATAGCATGTTCCCAGTATTACTTCCCCTTGTATCTACCCTTTGTAGCTCTACCCATAAGGCTTCAACTTCCTCTCTAGATCCACTATTAATGTCATCCCTCACATTTACTTGTACATCATTTTTTATATACAGGCATACCCCTCCCCCTTTTTTGCCCCCCCCCCCCCCATCCCTGCGATATAGGGAATACCCCTGAATGGTAGCCAGCCAATCATGAGAGCCGTTGAACCAAGTGTCTGAAATTCCCACAAAATCGAATTCCTCTTCGTACAGTAGGAGCTCTAGTTCTCCCATCTTGTCCACCAGACTCCTGGCATTAGTGAACAAGCCACGTAGTTTTGTCTGGACGCCTTCTGTTTCCTTGCTGGGTATTCCTCGTTTGCATATAGGACTTGTTACACTACTTACCTCGGGTTTAGGTTCTTTATTCAGCCTACCACTACTGCCCCCAATACTGCCCCCTGAACTATGTTCCACTCTGGCAATTTCTAAGTCTGGACCCTCCCCCCATTGCCTAGTTTAAAAGCCCCTCTAACTTCTCGGCCATCCTCATTCCCAGCTGGTCTGCACCTTCCCCATTTAGGTGCAGTCCATTCTTTCTAAAGAGCTCGTAACCGATTGAGAAATCGGCCCAGTTCTCCAGAAACCCGAAACAGTCCTTTCTACACCAGCTCCTAAGCCACTTGCTAACTTACCTAATCTCCCGCTGCCTTTCTGGTGTGGCTCGATGTACCGGTAGTATTTCTGAGAATACTACCTTGTGTATACATGTACACATGCACATATATACATATATATAAAACATACTACACCTTGGAGGGCCTAATCCTCAATTTTGCTCCTTGGTCCCTAAAATTTTGTTTTAGGACACTCCATCTTTGTCATTGGTGCCAACATGCATCATGACAGCCAGGTCTTCCCCGGCCCCTCCCAGTAATCTGTCCACCCAATCTGTGATGTTACCATTTTTAATTTTTTTTCACTCTTTATTTTTATTACTATTTTTTTCTTATGTTTTTGCTGATTTTTTTTTATACCTTTATTCACAGTGTCCATTTGGAGAAACGCTCCTCTTTTGCTAATCCTAGCTAACAGCCTGATACACATATATGGGGGATGACTAAATGCCTTGTGCACACTATATTAAAGTTAAAGGTGATCTTGTTGGATATCTCCTTCTATGCCCTTCCGGGTGGGAACCAATGAGCTTCACAAGAAAACTGGCATAATCTGACTGTGTATAAGTATGAATTTAAGATATATATATATATATATATATATATATTCACATTATTATATTTATTGTTTTCAGTATTACAATTAAATCCCTCATACAAATTTGATTCCGACCTTTATCCTTTTGCCCAATTGCTGCATGTGATGGGTTGCCTGATCTGGCCTCGGGAGCTTATTTGGCTCCCATCCCTTCAGGGAGCTGCAACACCCTTTAGCAGGCTCTCCTATCTCCCCCCCTACATATGGTTGTGTGGATGGCCTGGCATGGGGCGTCGGCATCATGCCTTGCGCACTAGATGTTGTGCGTCTCCTCGTGAGGCACCGCATCTCCGACGTGCGTTCCATCAAGCGGCTGTGCAGGAGAACAGGTGATTGGCACCCATGATGAGCAGTGGTTCGCTCTCTTATCTGGCGCCGCCTCCCCCCTGCAATATACGCTTGCATGGCATTGATGGGGGGGTGTGGTGGCCGTACCCTGTAAGTTCCACCTCCCACTCACTCACTATTTCACCTGCCTTGACTCTACTCTCATTCACGACACTATTTCCATCCAGTCACTGTGTATTCTACAGGTATAGGCACCTCTCTCTCCTCACCTTGTTTTGATATGTTTTCCTTCACCATTTATCTCACTGTTGTTTTCTTCTTTTTTCACCCTCTTGCTTCCTCCTGTCCTATTGGACAAGGACAGCTCTAACCCACACTATCACCCATTTTTACAGAAGCCATCCCCATATGGGTCAGCTTCCCTGGTCACACACACTGATCCCTTGATTTGGACGTTTTGGTCAATGGATGTGGTCCCTGTTGGGGCATGTGGAGCGTGCCCCTCATCTCAGCTACCGGTTGGGGATACCCCCACACGCGATGTGTCCGGTTCTCAGTGCTATACCTCTCCATGCAGCTATTATGGTAAATTATATATTTACTTTTTACATCTTCCACTCCCCCCCTTTTTTTTCTACGATAATATCTATACATTTTTATTAATTACAGTTATCAAATACGTGTGTGCTGCTGACGAGTGGGTACAAACCTCCACAAAACGCGTAGAGCTGATATATGCTGTACTAATTACTATACGAGCTGACATATGCCGTATTAATTATTATACAATGTGCCAATTTTCATTACTTTGTGCAATATATATTTGTTTCTAGTTCATATGTATTATTTTAGATATAGAGGCGAGATGCCCAAAATGTATGTATAAGGATGCATATGAATTGTTCACAATACTAATTGATGGAAATTGTCTCAATGAAAATCAATGCTTTTTCAACCCATGTGACTCATTTAAAGTCCCACTTCCCCCTTTTGTTTATCATTTAACCCGGGATGGAGGCATATGGCCTATATGACCATTGCCTCATTTAAAGTCCCAACTTGCTTCTCTTTTTGTGATGTAATACATGTTTGTATATAAAAAATACTATGATGGAATTTTTTCATTTCAATTCCAGAGTGGTGATCAATATCCCTGAAGAAGATATTTGAAACGACATTGGATAACCCGTTCCATGTATTGCTGTTACCAATTGGAATATACAGCTAATCGTGGTGTTGGGTGTCACCACTTCCCATATATTGTATAGACCATCTTTTATATACTATGTACAGTTTTCTTGGTTTTTAATGTGCGTCTCATGTAATGCGTTTTTTTTAAGAATATAATAAAATTGGATATTTTATAGTATAAAGTTTCTAACAGATTTTTTTGGTTGCTGTAAAAAAGTCCCAACCCAAGAGATTTTTTTTTTTTTTGGATATAAGGTTTGTATTTATAGAAATATAATATGTTGGACGAATGTGAGAAGCATTTGCCCAACTGTGATATATTCAGGCCATCATTTAATTAATACAGTGATCTTCTATGATCATCATCTAGTATATTTCTTGAAATACCTTAATCTTTTTCACTGTGCTACTGACTGCCTTTATGATGAAATCAGTCCCCTCTCCTGCCCCGACAAAGCCATTTCTGTTTACAACCACATATTGTCATCCTCCCTGGACACCCTTGCCCCTGTCTCCACATGCAGAACCAGGCCTCGTCCGCTACAACCCTGGCAAACAGAAGACACCAGAAGTCTGTCCCCTCCTCATGACTTCACCATTAAGATCAATGGCACAACCATTGGTCCTTCCACACATACCAGGGTGCTGGGCGTAATCCTAGACTCTGACCTCACTTTCAGCCCCCATATCCAATCACTGGCTAAATCTTGCCGCCTCAACCTCCGCAACATTGCAAAAATTCGCCCCTTCCTGACTAATGACGCCACAAAACAACTTATTCACTCCTTAGTTATTTCCCGCCTTGATTACTGCAACTCCCTCCTCACCGGCCTACGTTACACAGGCTATCCCCCCTTCAGTCTATCATGAATGCTGCTGCCAGACTTGTACACCTTACTAACCGATCCACAACTGCTGCCCCACTCTGCCAATCCCTTCACTGGCTTCCCCTACCCCAGCGTATAAAATTCAAAATACTAACCCCAACATACAAGGCCATCCACCACACTGCCCCCAGCTACATCGCCAATCTCATCCACAGATATCGCCCCAATCGTCCTCTACGCTCCTCCCAAGACCTCCTTCTCTCTAGCTCCCTTGTTACCTCCTCCCATGCTCGCCTACAGGACTTCTCCAGAGCCTCTCCCATCCTCTGGAACTCCCTGTCCCAGAATGTCCAGTTAGCCCCCATCCTGTCCGCCTTTAGGCGATCCTTGAAAACTCACTTATTCAGGGAAGCCTACCCCACCTCCACCTAAGACCCGTGCCTGAGCCAGCTCTATCAGTTCATCCCCTGCAGCCATTACCTTTTGTATCACCTCCCCCTCCCTTTAGATTGTAAGCTCTACGAGCAGGGCCCTCCTATTCCTTCTGTATTGAACTGTATTGTAATTGTACTGTGCCCCTTCTTTATTGTAAAGCGCTGCGCAAACTGTTGGCGCTATATAAATCCTGTATAATAATAATAATAATAATCAGTTAAAAGAGCATCATACAGCATTATGACCACTAGATGGAGCCAATTATCATAGAAAATACATCTGATAATTGCCATGGCTTGGCAAATACGTGTCACAATTCAACATTTTTTTCCTTCAAAACAGACCTCTAAGTGTTTGTGAAATCTCCATACCACAAAATGTACTCAGCCAATGAAAGGTAATGACTCCATTTTTATTTTTCTCCTGCTATCAATGGCCAACACGGTACAACACTTCATCCATGTCTTTGGTGATCTCTGATCTCCTTATGAACTGTTTCTTACATGATGAAGATCAGCCATGGAGTACAGCCGTGGCCAAAAGTTTTAAGAATGACACAAATATTAATCTTCACAAAGTCTGCTGCTTCAGTGTTCTTAGCTGTTTTTGTCAGATGTTACTATGGGATACTGAAGTATAATTACAAGCATTTCATGAGTATCAAAGGCTTTAATGGACAATGACATGAAGTTTATGCAAAGAGTCAATATTTGCAGTGAAGACCTCCACAATTCCCCCTGGCTTGCTGTCACTCAACTTCTGGACTACATCCTGGCTGATGGCCACCCCCCATTTTTGCATAATCAATGCTTGGAGTTTGTCAGAATTTGTGGGGATTTTTTGTTCACCCTCTTGAGGATTAACCACAAGTTCTCAATGGGATTAAGGCCTGGGGAGTCTCCTATTGCAAAAAAGGAAGAGGGGTAGGTCTTAGACCAGACCCTCAATAAGAACCGGCAAGAGGGTATACTGTTTAAAACATAATAAACTTTATTAATACATGTAAAATTTGGTAAACAAATGCCAGACCTGTTAAAAATGGGAAGTCTCCTGACCATGGACCCAAAATTTCCATGTTCTGTTCCCCAAGCTACTTAGTTATCACTTCTGCCTTATGGCAAGGTGCTCCATCCTGCTGGAAAAGGCATTGCTCCTCACCAAACTATTCTTGGAGGTTTGGGAGAAGTTGTTCTCGGAGGATGTTTTGTACCATTCTTTATTCATGGCAAATTGTGAGTGAGGCCACTCCTTTGGCTGAGAAGCAATCCCCTGAATGAATGGTCTCAGGATGCTTTACGGTTGGCATGACATGGCACAGGATTGATGGTGGTGCTCACCTATTCCTCTCTGGACAAGGATTATTCCAGATGCCGCAAACAATGGGAAAGGGGATTGATCAGAGAAAATTACTTTCCCCCAGTCCTCAGCAGTCCAATCCCTGTACCTTTTGCAGAATATCAGTCTGTCCCTGATGTTTTTCCTGAAGAGAAGTGACTTCTTTGATGCCCTTCCTGATACCAGGCCATCCTCCAAAAGTCTTTGCCTCACTGTGCCTGCCCTCACACCTGCCTGCTGCCATTCCTGAGCTCTGCACTGGTGGTGCCCCCCGATCCTGCAGCTGAATCAAGTGTAGGAAACGGTCCTGGTGCTTGCTGGACTTTCTTGGGCGCCCTGAAGCCTTCTTCACAAATGCAGTGGAAATGTTTTTATGGGATTAAGTTAATTTCCATGGCAAAGAGGGACTTTGGAATTAATTGCAATTCATCTAATCACTCTTCATAACTTTCTGGTGTATATGCAAATTGGCATCATAAAAACTGAGGCAGCAGAATTTGTGAGAATTCATAATTGCATCATTATCAAAACTTTTAACCACAGCTGTATATCTGAGGTGTATATCAGGGTGTGCTTCTTCCCCACATGAGAGCTGTGATGTCCAGCAACATTCATATAGAAGACATTTCCCACACTCAAGGCACTAATATACCATGTTGTGTACAGGAAGACAGGACTTCAGTGAGTAACAATTCCCTCACTCAGGATAGGAAAGTGGCTTCTCCTCTGTGTGAGATTTCTGATGTGTGTAAAGACTGGACTTCCGTGAAAAACATTTCCTGCAATCAGGACAGGAATACGGCTTCTCCCCCGTATGAGATCTCTTATGTCTGTAAAGATCGGACTCCCGTGAAAAATATTTCCCGCAGTCAGGACAGGAATACAGCTTCTCCCCGTGTGAGATCTCTGATGTGTGTAAAGATTGGACTTCAGTGAAAAACATTTCCCGCAGTCAGGGCAGGAATATGGCTTCTCCCCCGTGTGAGATCTCTGATGTGTGTAAAGATTGGACTTCAGTGAAAAACATTTCCCACACTCAGGACAGGAATATGGCTTCTCACCTGTGTGCGATCTCTGATGTATGTAAAGATGGGACTTCCTTGAAAAGCATTTCCCGCACTCAGGACAGGAATATGGCTTCTCCCCCGTGTGAGATCTCTGATGTGTGTAGAGACTGGACTTCTGTGAAAAACATTTCCTGCACTCAGGACAGGTATAGGGCTTCTCCCCTGTGTGAGATCTCTGATGTCTGTAAAGACTGGACTTTTGTGTAAAACAATTCCCGCACTCAGAACAGGAAAATGGCTTCTTCCTCATGGGTTCCTCAGGATAAGAGGAATATGATGGTCCATCTACGCTGTGTGGTGCCGGATGGAACTTTGAGGTAGCCAGGTTTTCTCCTGGACTATACTGTGTGATGTCCTCATCTTCTACTTTACAGTCTGGAGACAAAGTGAGACAATCCTCTGAGGTTTTCCTCATCTCCCGTCCATCTAATAAAACAGAAATAAAGATTATTACTAGACATGAGCAGATTGGTTCCCCTAAACCAGGACTCCGCCCACATCAGGCAGTTTTGTCTCTGAGGATCTTACAATTTTCCCCTCAAGGTAACGAGTAAATGGCTCCTCTGATCTCCTACCAGTTCATTTCTTTATTCATGGACCTTAGTCAGAGAGTGAGGAAACCACAATAAGTGTCTTTTATAGGAGTGACAGTGATGAGGGGATTATAGGACGAGCGTCCCCACCCCTTCTATCACTCATTGCCATCTTCCCAACACAAGAAGTCCTGCACTTCCTTATTTAGTCCATGATTTAGTCATGAATAACAGCGGGGCTGAGCCCCACCTGAGGTCAGAGAGTGAGGATGGGGGGAGAACAACCAAGATGAAGACTGGACTGATCCTGAAGACCACCATCATTGGGTTATTGACTCCTCCCTCATTATCACTTTCTGTTTAAGTTTCCAAAGTTTGGGGATGTTATCACATTATTATCAACATGTAAAAGTCTGTGCTCCAATCAAATCATCAGCTATAAAGTGGTTTATTTACTAAAGCTAGAGAGGGCAAAATTAGTCACAATTCTGCAGAGAAGCCAATCAGCTTCCAGGTTTTATTGCTAAAGCTTAAATAAACAAGCTGAGGTTAGAAACTGGATATTTTCTCTGCAGAATTGTGACTAATTTTGCTCTCTGTAGCTTTAGTAAATAAACCCCACAATGTCTAGCTGGTAGGAAATGGGTGTAACAAAAGAGAATACATATTATGTGTATATATAGCAGTGGGTAAAGGGGAAGAGCAGAAGTCAGAACTATGTAATGTACAACATATTGTATAAGATACAGCAGATAGGACTATATAGTATCAGAATAATGTAATGTACAACATAGAGTATATAGTGCAGGGGTCAGGAGTATGTAATGTACAACATAGAGTATATAGTGCAGTGTTCAGGAGTATGTAATGCACAACATAGAGTATATAGTGCAGGGGTCAGGAGTATGTAATGTACAACATAGAGTATATAGTGCAGGGGTCAGGAGTATGTAATGTCCAACATAGTGTATACAGTGTAAGGGTCAGGACTCAAAATATTGTTAGTCAGTAATCAATGGAAGTTTAAATGTTTACATGAGACAAGTTGCAGAGGTCCCACACCACTGCCTCCCATCTCCTGAGACTGCACTCAGTGACTTGGGTCTGAGACTATAAAGACATATCCCTCCACCCAGCACAGCCAGCAGACAACAGAGAAAGCAACCCTGGGAAAAATGCTCGATCAGAAATTCTACTAGACCCTGGCATGGGGCAGAAGACCCAAAGTACATACCCCAGGTGCCTAGGTCTAGTAACACTTATGGTGAAAATCAACATTTTGCTGCCAGCTGAACTCCAGAATCTCCATGAATCCAGTCTAGATACATAAATTGTGTCAGAAGGAAGATTATTCAAGAGAAATACAGGGCAGGGAACACAGCTCAGGAAAGTGACCAGGGGATTACAGGCTGATATCACCCAGTCCCCGCCCTACTCTGGACCAATCAGTGAGCATACAAAACAGGGAAGGAGAGACACCGCTCTAGGTGAGTGATAAGAAATCCCAGTCACAGTGTGCACGTCCAGTCCGCGAACCACACCATGTAGTAGATTCCTCCACCCATACTGCTCACTGATTGTAGTAATCAATGAAAGAGTAGTAGACAGCACTCCAGCAGATTGGGAAATGGTAATCCAGGTTATTCAAAGCATAAGTGTACAATGGAAGTCCAAATATAGACTTTGGATCAGATGACGATTAAGCGAATTGTATTTTCGTGAAACGCGTCCATCTTTCCTGTCCATCCATCCTATTGCTTTGCCATTGGACATGTCTTTTGACCTTTGGACTTCCATTGTACACTTATGCTTTGAATAAACTGGATTACCATTTCCCAATCTGCTGGAGTGCTGTCTACTACTCTTTCATTGATTACTACAATCAGTATGGGTGGAGGAATGTATTTAGTGTTAATGACCCACCTGTGCTGATCTCTGTGGGAGTGTCCTCCTCTATAAATGTCCCCGTTATTCCATCCTCCTCCATAGACTGCTGATCATCCCTCACACACCTCTCTTCTTCTTTCACCTCAACTTTTATATCTATCAGATCTTCACCCTAAACCAAGAGAATGAGAGTGAATATCCCACCCAGTAATTGTGATTTATGTAAGGAGGTGGGTATGACTAACATCATTAGTTACTTTCTCATCATCTGTCGTGAGGTCGTCTAACCCTTTACCATTAGGTCAAATAAGTTTCGTATTCACATGTTACCTTCAGGTTTCCAGTTTTCTGTACAGGTTACCGTTTCGTTATCCTACCTACCTGTCCTTTCTACCTGCGCAAAGTGCTTTTATGTTAAGCGAATTAGCAGTAGACTAGGTTTCAGATATAAACCTGAAGGTAACATGTGAATACGAAACTTATTGG
>BLSH010177727.1:39508-49536 GCA_018402905.1 Glandirana rugosa | reverse complement strand
GTATAGTCCAGGAGAAAACCCGGCTACCTCAAATGTCCATCCGGCACCACACAGTGTAGATGGACCATCGTATTCCTCTTACCCTGAGGAACCTCAGACTGTGAGGGGCAGTGCCGTCCTTCCAACACATAAGAGGTTTTCCTGTACTGAGTGTGAGAAGTGTTTCCGCTTTAAATCCGAACTTATTGTGCATAAAAGATCTCACACAGGAGAGAAGCCATATTCCTGTCCTGAGTGCGGGAAATGTTTTATACAAAAATCAGACCTTGTCAAACATCAGAGGTCTCATACGGGGCAGAAGCCATATTCCTGTCCTGAGTGCGGGAAATCTTTTTCAAGGATGTCCAGCCTTTACACACATCAGAGATCTCATACGGGACAGAAGCCGTATTCCTGTCCTGAGTGCGAGAAATGTTTTTCAGATAAGTCCAATCTTTCCAAACATCAGCGATCTCACACGGGGGAGAAGCCGCATTCCTGTCCTGAGTGCGGGAAATGTTTTTCACAGAAGTCCTATCTTTATACACACCAGAGATGTCACACGGGCGAGAACCCATATTCCTGTCCTGAGTGTGGGAAATTTTTTTCGCAGAAGGCCAGTCTTTACACACATCAGAGATCTCACACGGGGGAGAAGCCGTATTCCTGTCTTGAGTGCGGTAAATGCTTTTCAGTGAAGTCTCATCTTTACACACATCAGAGATCTCACACAGGGGAGAAGCCGTATTCCTGTCCTGAGTGTGGGAAATGTTTTTCAGTGAACTACAATCTTTACAGACATCAGAAATCTCACATGGGGGAGAAGCCTTATTCCTGTCTTGGGTGAGGGAATTGCCCCTCACTTGAATTCCTGTCTTCCTGTACATCAGAGATCCCACGCGACCCTTGAGGTGTATTAGTGCCTTGAGTGCAGGAAATGTCTTCTATATCAATGTTGCTGGACATCACAGCTCTCATGTGGGGAAGAAGCACCCCCTGATATACACCTCAGATATACTCCATGGCTGATCTTCATCGTGTAAGAAACAGTTCCAGGGGTGTGGACATTTTGTGAAAAAATGACTTGTCTGAGGGACAAAAATCGGGGGCCCCAATCTCCTTGTTCCTCATCTACCAGAGAGCTCAGCAGCGGTGTGGGAGTTCATTGAAAACTACAAGCCGACATCGGCAAAGGACAGAACTCTGTGAATGAATGGCACGGCCGCGCTCTTTTCATAAAGTGACAGCCGGTATGGGGAACTTCTCCTGCACTGCTGTCACACAGGGGGCTCGGATCGCTGAGCCGCTGCAGGAACAGAAACATGTAACCTCTTCCCGAAGGGGAACGTTTCCTTTTACCCTTTCACTGCCAGAGATGGGTTTGCGGGGGTTTGTTTGCCCACGTGTTTAACCCCTTCAATACTGAACACTTTTACCCCCTTCCTGCCCAGGCCAATTTTCAGCTGTCAGCGCTCTCACACTTTGAATGACAATTGTGATGTGACACTATACCCAGATTTATTTTGGTGCTATTTGATTACCTCCTGGGATTTTTATTTTTTGTTTGACAAATAAAAATTTTGAAGAAAAATTTTTTTTTTCTTTGTTTCTGTTATAAAATTTTGTAAACAAGTAAGTTTTCTCCTTCACTGATGGGCGCTGATGAGGAGGTACTGACAAGCATCCCTGATGGGGACTGATTGGCATCACTGATGGGCACTAATTGGCATCCCTGATGGGCACTGATTTGCATCACAGCACTGCTGGGGATCACTGGTGGTTTTCACTGGTGATCATTGCTGATGGGCCTGTACTGATAATCAATGCTGAATATCAGTGCAGATCCCCTCAGGAGAGTCGCTGATCGTCTCTCCTCTACTCGTGCCTTGTCAGCATAAATAAAGGAAAGCCGATAACCAGCCCTTCCTTGTTACAATGTGATTAGGTTTGATTGGACACAGCTGATCACATGCTAAAGAGCCCACATCATAAGCTCTTTACCGTGATTAGAGATGCGGTGTGTCAGAGCGACTCATCGCACCACCGATTGCCGTGCGCCCGAGCCTAGGAGTCTAGGAAACATAAAATTTCAGTTAAAAACACACTAAAGTTCATTTTAGAGGCACAAAAACACAATAAATTACACAATTTGTCTTAGACTTAGAACCCTCAAACAATATATATTTTTTAAATCAGAGACCCTAGAGAGTAAAACAGTTGTGGGAATTTTTTTATGTCACACCGTATTTGTCCAGCATTTTTTTTTTTACGCAAATGTTTTAGATAAAAAAAGTTTACATAGGCAAGTGTTAGCCTTTGTGTGCAAGCACAGGGGGGTGGGGCACTTTAATTTATTTTTTCACACTGTTCCAGTATTTTTATCACTTTTATTGCTAAACAACATCCCTTGTCAGAGCCTGGGCAGTGACAGGTTCTCTGTTCTGAGACATCTGGGGTCTATTAGATCCATGACCTCCTCTTGGACCTTATAAGCATCTCATCAAACCAGGATCAATTTCTTCTGATGATTTCACAAGCTGGTAACGGCTTGTTCACATCTGAGAGAGACCGGAAGTGACCAAATCCTTGTTGCTTCTGGTTTCTTATACCATAGAGATGAATGTGGGAAGTTCCAGTCCTCGGTCATCTCTATGGTAAGCTGGAAGAACCACCAGCTTCAGTCCTCAGCTCCCTGGTGGGACAGGAGAGCCCGGAAAGGCAATCGGAAGGCAGTGGGAGGGGAGGACCCCACCAGCCACATGTTATTGAGATCCATCGGCTCATTAGCTGCTAGGTTCACTTTGACATAAAAGTGCATTGCTTGCCTGAGAATATATATGCTGGGGTGATGCCACGCATGTTATAATGTGGAGGAATGTATGACTGCAATGACTAGCTAACCGGGGGAGGTACTTGACTTGGGTATGAGGGGAAGCTCACTTTGAGTAAAAAAAACTGTCTGTGATACACTTTTCCCTTTTGCCCTTCACTAACTCTGGCCACCACTAGAGGGAGACTCCGCTCCAATCAAGCTGGCCGACCACACACAGGCAGATACGAATCTTAAATACAATCTGGTGCACTCTAAGGGTTGGGGAGCAGTCTAGCAATTCGCATACACTTCTAGGATTCCTCCAGCTATCCTATGAGCTAGAACCCCTGTGTGCATCACTCTTCCCACTGTCCACACATACAAAACACAATAGCTTGCCACCACCTAGCAGTTTGTCCGCAGACTGGTCTGTTGGGCCACCAATGTGGCCTCTGTCTGGCAGATCTGCTAGTTTACAATCTGCCAACACACCATACAATTACATACAGAACTTAGACCGAGTACATAGACACTACAATCCAGCAATCTGTCCAGAGATATTAGCTGTTTATTAGTACACAGAAGCCACTTTTTCATTTTATAATTTAATATCCAGCAAGTAGGCAGCGCATAGAATATATACAAAGAAAGAGAATTACAAAAAAGACACACAATTGGTTATTCACTATGAAAATAAAAAGGGATAAAACAGAAATAAACTTTACCAAGATTTATCCTGTGACTGGACATGTGTATGATGAAAAAATTTGTTTAGTTTCATTTCGATTCGTTAATCTAATTATTTTATTTAGTTGAATTCGATTCATTCGGTCAATTCGTATTCTGAAATTTAGAATTTACTGATTTTTTTTGATTCAAAACATTCAAATCGATTAATTTTTGAATCGGTCGAAATGAAAATGTTATTTTTTTATTTTATTCGAATGAAGTAAAGTGAACAAAGAAAAGAAAATCTTCATCAAATGATTACAATGACTCTTTTAAATCATCTTTGGCTTAACAAAAACAGCATTATTTCCAAATGGTCCTCTAATAACACCACACAGTCTTTGATGTCAGAAGTGTGTTTACAGTTCAAATTACAATGGAATGCGATGTAAAATTCAATTCGAATTTCATTTCAATATTCAGAACATTCGGTAAACGCTGTTTATACTGTAATTCGGAGGTTTGGATATATCCGAATAATGAACATTTTTTCCGAATAGTAATTCGTAACTAAACGAACCGCACATGTCTACCTGTGATTGGAGCAAGTCAGATCATCTGCAATCCACCAGTCAGAGGGACCGATTCTGTATGAATCACCCCATCCATATCCCATGCTCCATTTATATGGATGTTGGCTGGGCTTCAACCCTTGGCCAATCAACCTTGGGGGGGTCATCCGCAAATATTTAGATTGAGCTGTTCCCTGGGGAACCCCACATTCCACATCAAACCATTCCGAGTATTCCCCATTTATCACCACCCTCTGGACTCGCCCCTGTAACCAGTTTTCAATCCAGGCACTCTCCCTTAGATCCATGTTGAGAGACCTTAGTTTGCACATTAAGTGTATATGGGGAACTGTATGAAATGCTTTTGCAAAATCCAGATACACCACATCTACAGGCCTTCCTTTATCTAGATGGCAGCTCACCTCCTCATAGAAGGTTAACAGATTGGTTTGGCATGAGTGATTCTTCTTGAAACCATGCTGATTACCGCTAATGATACCGTTTTCATTACAATAATCTTATATATCATCCCTTATCATCCCCTCCAAGAGCTGGCAAACTATTGATGTTAAGCTAACTGGCCTGTAGATCCCAGGGATATATCTTGGTCAATTTTTATATATTGGTGCTACATTGGCTTTTCTCCAATCAGCTGGTATCATACCAGTCAGTAGACTGTTCTTAAAAATTAGGTACAATGGTCTGGCAATTTCTTGACTGAGTTCCTTAAGGACCCTCGGGGGCAAGCCGCCTGGTCCCGGTGACTTATTAATGTTAAGTTTTTCAAGTCTATTCCTAATTTTATCCTCAGTTATGAGCGTGCTTCCTGTGATGTGTCCTGTTTTCGATACTTGAGCGCCCCATTTCCTTCATGAATACTGAGGAGAAAAATACGTTTAAAGTCCCCTACACACACGATACGATTATCGGCCAACAACGGTCGTCTGACAACCTGTCATCCGATAATCCGACCGTTAGTATGAATGATCTGACAGCTGATTTTCAATTATCGTCCAACAGAAGTTGTCTGAGAAGACTAGGAAACTTTTGTCTGCCAACAAGCCGTTTTCCAATTTTCATTCCGTTAGTATGGATATTGTACGACAAAAATTGTATGACCAAGACTACCCATGCTCACAAAGAGGAAAAAAGATGCAAAAACATGCAAAACATTACATCACTTCTGACGCTGAGGTCCGGTCGAATGATCATTTTACTCTCTTCTGCTATGTGTCTTTCATGTTCTATCTTAGCCGCCCCGATTGCACCCTTACATTCCTTATTACAGACCTTATAAAGATGGAATGCTGACAGAGACCACTCAGCCTTGTATTTTTTGAAGGCCTTCTCTTTTTCTTTTTAAGCCACCCTGGTCTTTTATTAGCTCTTTTAAATTTATTTCCCATTGGGATACCTTTGTTTAGTGTGTTCTTGAAGCACTCCCATTTTTACTCTGCGTTCATTGTTCCTAGAATTTTATCCTATCATAAGCCTCGTACACATGGTGCGATGGTCGTATGACCGGACGTCCAAAATCATATGTTGGCTGTTGTGTGGTACAACCAAGCCTAATGTAGTGATGTGTTACAAGCATATAAAGAGGAAGTTCAGGTGAATGTGATTTGTGAATTAGGAACGTAAGTTTACACAAATGGACACTTCCGGGCGTTCCTGATTTTTGAGCATGCCTGTTTTGCACGTACAACTTGTTGGACCAACTTCTCTGTACACACGATACAACGGTCGTATGACCGCTTGTTGTACAACAAAAGTTTTCTAGTCTGCTCATCCAACTATTGTTGTACGACCGTCACACATTGGCTGTTCTAATCGCGTGTACTAACGGTCGGATGACAATGCTTAACATCTTTGGATTCTACATACACTACAAATACAGTAATATATGGACGTGTGTCCCGAAATGTGTATGAACAGAAGGAATTATTTCCCCAGTCATCTTCCAGGACAGCCCTTCAGAGATGGAGCTCATCACACCTGACAGGAAACACATTGCCACAGCTCTTTAAAAGGCGTCTGGTCAGTTTTTTGTTTCCTCAGCCGAGGAGACATGTTGCAGGAGGAACCGTCTTTTGAAGAGGAAAAGGGGTTGGAGAGCTCCACCACTCAAGGGCTGCCCAGGGAGGAGAGGCCAGAGTCAGAAGGCTATGGAATTACCTGCTTGAGGGTGCAGAGTGCGCCATGTGCAGCAAAAAATCTCTCCTGTTTTTGTGGCCACGGGTTCCCTCCGCATGGATATGGCGATCGCAGTCCCCTCATTCTCTCCAGAGCCGGCGAGGGAGTGGGCAGCAGTGATGGATGTCCTCCTTACTTAAAACACACCGTAGGCCGGAAGAACGCGTGGGCGTGATGTCATCGCAGTGCGCTGGAGGTAGTGATTCTGACCTCCGGGTGCAGAGAGGAAGGGGAGGGCCGGTGCTCTTAAAAGGCGCCACAGCCTGGTTACAGATGCCGCTGACATCAAACATGGAAGCCCATGCTTCCGGAGAAGCCAGCACCGGCTCTTCACAGGTAGGCTGGCAGTGCCAGAACCTTTGTCCTGTGTGTTATACATATGTAGAGCTAGGAAGTCCCTGGGGGAACCTTCTTTATTAGCTCTGGTGGGCACCATAGGCAAAGGGGGCAGTGCAGTCTGTTGTTATTTGAGCTGTGTTTAAACGTTCCCTATTTTGTGTCACCCTCTCTGTTCATTCTAAAGCGAAGAAAGCAGCTTAAAAAACAGTCAAAAAGAAATGCCCAGCTTGCAGTGCAAGACTTCCCTCCAGTTATGCCAAAACCTTATGCCCGACTTGCATCTTGGGTGTGCAAGGACGAGGTTCAGTTCACTTTTTCATCTTTTAGAAAATGAATTTCAGAGGTACAGGTACCAAGTAAGAAGACCCTTGACAAACCAGCACAGGTGCCCAACTCACCTACTCGGGCGCCTTCAGACTCAGGAGAGCTGTCAGGGAGTAGGGAGAATCCCCATCTTTCCACTGACCCGGATTCCGCACAGTCCTCAGGACAGGACGAAGGTCAGGAGGCTTCAGTAACCACCAGATTTAAGCTATCACAAGAAGAGGTAGACGGGTTGCTGGGGGCTATTTATGACACGTTAGAGATCAAGGAGGAGGAAAGTCCACTCTCTAGGCATGACAGGATGTACCAGGGACTGGATAAGAAAAAACCCAGGGTTTTCCCAGTACACAGAGTCATGACGGAATGGTCGGAGCCTGAAAAGGGACCCTTCTTTTCAAATAGCCTGAAGAGGAGGCTCCCTTTTGACGACAATCCAGAGTCAGTCTGGAACCAAGCACCAAAGCTGGACGCTCCATTTCGCAAAGGAGTCAAAACACTCAGACTAAAGCCTCATACACACAGGACGACGATCGTATACAACAGGTTGTACTAACGACCGTTGTAGGCGATATCGATCGTTCGTATGCGCGATTAGAACAGCTGAACATACGACGGTCGTACAAGGGAGTTGTATGAGCAGACTAGAAAACTTGGTCGTACCAACAAGCGCTCATACGACCATTGTATCGTGTGTAAAGAGCAGTTGGTACAACAAGTTGTATTGTGCAAAACACGCATGCTCAGAAGTCAGGAACGGGCAGATGCTAATTACATGCAGCTGAACGTTCTTTCTGTGGTCGTACGATCGTGTAGTGCAGTCAGTATGCAAGTTACATTATGCAACATACGATTTGCGATGATCATACGTACGATCATCGTCCCGTGTGTATGAGGCTTTAGTTTTCGACGACATGGGACATCTGGCGTACCCAATGGATAAGAAAGGGGATATAATCCTCAAATGATCTTGGGACACTGCGATGGCCAACCTTTGGCTACAACCTGTGTAGCCAGGAACTTTGAGTTTTGGCTAAAACAATTACAAGGACATTTAACAGCAGAGACTCCCAGAGAAGATCTGTTAAAAATCCTTCCCCATGCTCTATAAAGCAGTTGGGTTTATTGCGGACACATCGGCCCGAGTCGGAAAAGCTGTCAGTGGCAGCAAGAAGAGCCCTCTGGCTTAAAACTTGGCCGGGAGATACCTCGTCCAAACTACGTCTGTGTAGTATCCCATTTTCCGGGAAGTTTCTCTTCAGCTCTAAATTAGACGAGGCCTTAGAACGGACGGCCGATAAGAAAAAGACTTTTCCAACCAAAAAGTTCGACCCCAAAAAAATGTTTTGTCCCTAAAAGGGACAAAATAGGGAAGAATGTCAGGTGTGATGAGCTCCATGTCTCAAGGGCTGTCCTGGAAGACTCCTGGAAACAGAGTTACCGGTAAGTCTAACTCCGGTTTTTTCACTGCTGGGGCCTGGAGTGTTCGGATTGGTCCACCAGTACACGGGTCATATTAATCTGGGGGTGTGCACTGCTGGGGCCCGGAGTATTCTGATTGGACCACCAGTACACGTATAAATCTGGTGGTGTGGGTTCTGGAAAGATGAGCTCAAGTTGTGCACATGGGTGGTGTCCTGGGGTGTACAATGTAGAGTGTGGAGGGATGGAGAGATCAGATTTGGGGGTTGGGCCACTATAAGGAATCAGTGAATGATCACCCATTGACTTCAGTGAGGAGACAGACATGTTCTCCACAAGTCCTCAAATAGGTTGTCTGATCCCTGGATGGGTTCCCCACAACCTCACAGATGCAAGTCCGTGCCCCGTACTTCTACCGATCTTCTAGAACAATCTCACAGCTGGTATTATCACTACACTTAGTCCCATCTCTTCCATCATCTTTTTCCCGTCTCCTGATGGTTTGGAGAATTTCTACATATTGCTCTCATGACAGGTCTACTTTAATTGTATGCAGAAGGGGGAGGGGTACACTGACTCCTCCCAGTGTTGGTTTATGAGGGGGAACTATAGGGTATTCTGCCCCGTCCAATCACAATAACCCCTGAGGAGCCCCCACTGTGTGCAGGTACCTCCCAGACATGAGACTGTCCTCCAATCTGGTCATTTCCTGATAGATCAGAAGACAAAGTCATATCTATGAGGGTCTCTGTCATGTCTATGGGCCCCTTATTGTACTATAATCCATCCCCCTCCCCCCTGACCTGTACTAGGATATATCCGGGCTGTGATTGGTGAGGACAATATTGCTGTTATCTCCAATATTGTTCTATGTGTGTGATTTGTAGCAAGATTCTGTACAGAGGCTCCTATTCATGCATAAAACTGAAGCACAGCAAACACTCTTTACTATGCTTCTGTGATGAATGAACACAGAAATGATTGGTACCAATCCATAATTGTCTTCATTCAGGAAGGGGCTGGTAAACAAGACATGCCAACCCTCACTCTCCATCCTGAACACTGCATTGATCTTCAGCAGCAGCTGCAGCCAGTGGGTGGGACAGGAGGGGAAGCCGGCCAGCAGCACTGCATGGAGGGGGCTCTGGGGCATCGGTAGGAGGTCCCAGCACAGGAGGAGTTTCAGTGATGGGGGGGGATGTATTTGGACATTTTGATCTCCCCATGGCTCCCCTGCAGCAGCTGAAGACAGTGGGAGGGGAGAGGAGAAGCCAGAAGCAGGGGAGCCACAGGTGGATTGGTGCTGTGGGGGGTTTGGGCAGAGGAGCTGTGAATTGAAGGGAAGCTCAGGAGACCATGAGATTATAGCAGAAGGGGGAAAGGAATGGACATTTGTCATACTGACCTGGCCAGCTGGAAGCAGTTCCAACACGGCTCATTTATCTTTGGGCTGTACAGGTCGGGATATTAACACCCACGACAACTTTACTATTTTTTACAACCATGAGTTTTTGCCGGGTATCCACTGTGAAATTCCGAAGGTGACGTACAACACGACGGGATGTCTTGACGAAGGTCGACCGGTCCAGTCATACTGTTTACAGGTAAGGAAAGGGGGAAGACGATATTAGAGTACCAGAGGACTCGAAGGGAAGTTAAGTGTCGAGGAGACGGGTTTGGGGGGTGTCGTGGTTAGGTGGACACCGAGGGGACGAAGACCG
>BLSH010177727.1:15497-33283 GCA_018402905.1 Glandirana rugosa | reverse complement strand
AGGCATCTACATCACTCCTACATATAACACGCTATTTCAGGCAAATTATCCCAATCTCTTCAACAACATTCTTAACCTTCTTAAAATCTGGTCTAACTACCGTATCTCCTTTCTAGGAAGAATATGCGCCATCAAAATGGTCATACTGCCTAAGCTCCTATACTATTTTAGAGCCCTCCCAATATTAATACCTAAAAATAAACTGGAATCAATCCAGAGATCTATTAATAAATTCATATGGATGGGGGGCAGACCCAGATGCAGTAATGCATTGCTTCATAGACCACAAGCATTGGGAGGCTTGGGCATTCCTAACCTCTGGCTCTACTTTTTATCTGCCAGATTTCTCCAAATCGCACAATGGTCAAGCCCCAATAACTCTATACCATGGATAACTTTTGAACGCAATGCCGTCTACCCATTTAGGTTGGAGAGCATTGCCTGGTCCAACATATCGAACTCAAAGAAAATTCATAAGCTTAACAAAATAGTTGCCCATTCTCTTCAAATCTGGATAAAATATAAAGACTCTCTACAATTATCCCCGCACACATCTATATTAACCTCATTTTTGGGTGACCCCCGCTTCCCTCCAGCATTCAACAATCCTGACGGATTTATCCTTTGGAGTCAGGCGGGACTCACCAACCTGAAATCCCTTACACAAAACAATGATTTTATCTCCTTTGCACACCTATGCAACACCTATAATCTTCCACCCTCTGAACTCTCCAACTATAACTTGATCAAAGAATTCTTTTCCTCCCACTATACATTAAATAATCTCAACATTCCCTCCCCCTTTGAACAAATTTGTACTTCCTCCTCTAGAGAAAGAGGACAGATTTCCGCTCTTTATAAACACTGTATCAACCCTCAATCCTTAGATAAATCTACACCTATGCTCCAATGGGAACAAGAACTTAACTGCAATATCTCTGTTAGGGATTGGCATACAATGATTGGCAATCTCCGAAAGAGCTGCTGTTCCCCCGCTATTCGTGAGTCCCCATTTAAACTCATGACTAGATGGTATATGTCTCCTTCCAGAATACATCAATACTATCCTAACTCCTCTCCTGACTGTTATAGAGGCTGTCAAAACGAAGGAACCCTTTTACATATTTTTTGGAACTGCAAAAATTTAGATCCAATATGGAATTCCGCCAAAAACATCGCAGTCAAATTAACGACCGATACAATCTCTCTTTCTCCTCAAATATGCCTCCTATTTAAGAAAATCCCCAACGTTCCTAGTCACATAAATAGATTGTTGCATACCCTTTATAGCGCTGTCATCTGGATGATTGCATGTAACTGGCGTTCCCCTCATGTCTCCTGGCAACAAGTTATCTCAAGGATGTCTACAATTAGACTAACAGAATACATTCATAGTACCCTACATGACCAAATTAGTTCATATGAACGAAAATGGGCTCTTTGGGATTCTATAAGTAATGTCTAACTACCTCTTATGTACAACTCACTACCTAACATCGTTTTTTACTGTGTTTTCATATGTCTACCTCTCGGATTACACTGTTATCATATGTTGTAATCATTTTTAAATTTTCTTGTATCTAACCTTCCAATAAAAAACTTTTTGTAAACAAAAAAAGAAAATATAGGGTACTGAAGTTTGTCACCATTTCACAGGCGCACACAAATGTAAGGGTTGACATGTTGGGTATCTATTTACTCGGTGCAACCTCAGCTTTTATATTTTACCAAAGCAATGGGTAATTTATTGTGTTTTTATGCCCCCTAAAATGAACTTTAGTGTGTTTTTGCCTGCAATTTTGCATTTCCTAGACTTTTGCGGTAATATTGTGTGACATAAAAAATTGGAACTACCACCATTTTATTCTCTATTGTGTCTGCTTTCAGAAAATATATCATGTTTTGGGAGTTTTATATAATCTTCAGCCCTAAAATTATTTTTTAACTCCTTCCCACCCGGCCTATAGCAGAATGACGGCCAGGCAGGGGTTCCATTATCCTGACTGTATGTCATATGACGTTGCAGAAGAATAAGCCGCTCGGGCGAACAGCGATTGGTGGTGCGGTGTGTCACTCTGACACCGCATCTCCAATCTCGTTAAGGAGCCTATGACATAGGATCTTTACCATATGATTAGCTGTGTCCAATCAAAGCTAATCACATTGTAACCAGGAAGTGCCGGCTATCGGCTTTCCTTTATTCATGCTGACAAGGAGGGAGAAGAGCCGATCAGCGGATCTCCTAACGGGGGATCTGCACTGATATTCAACATTGATCATTAGTACAGGTCCATAAGTGATGACCACCTGTGCCCCACCAGTGATGCCAATCTGTGCCCACCAGGGATGCAGACCAGTGCTGCATATCAGTGCCCATCAGTGAAGGAGAAAAACGTATTTACAAAATGTAATAACAGAAACAAAGAAAAACTTTTTCTAAACTTTAAGTCTTTTTTTATTTGTAGCACAAAAAATAAAAACCCCAGAGGTGATCAAATACCACCAAAAGAAATCTCTATTTGTTGGAATAAAGATAAAACTGTCATATGGGTACAGTGTCACATGACCAGACAATTTTCATTCAAAGTGTGAGAGCGCTGACAGCTGAAAATTGTCCTGGGCAGGAGGGGGGTAAAAGTGTCCAGTATTGAAGGGGGTTAAACATGTGGGTAAAACCATCTCTGGCAGTGAAAGGGTTAAAGGGAACGTTCACCTTCGGGAAGATGTTACATGTTCCTGTTCATGCAGCGGCTCAGCGATCCGAGTCCTCTGTGTGACAGCAGTGCGGGAGAAGTTCCCCATACCGGCTGTCACTTTATGAAAAGAGCGCGGCCGTGCCATTCATTCACAGAGTTCTGTCCTTTGCCAATGTCGGCTTGTAGTTTTCAATGAACTCCCCCACCTCTGCGGAGCTCTCTGGTAGATGAGGAACAAGGAGATTGGGACCCCGGATTTAGTCCCTCAGACAAGTTATTTTTTCACAAAATGTCCACAACCCTGGAACTGTTTCTTACATGATGAAGATCAGCCATGGAGTATATCTGAGGTGTATATCAGGGTGTGCTTCTTCCCCACATGAGACCTGTGATGTCCAGCAACATTCATATAGAAGACATTTCCCACACTCAAGGCACTAATACACCTCAAGGGTTGTGTGGGATCCCTGATGTACAGGAAGACAGGAGTTCCCTCACTCAGAACAGGAAAGTTCACCCATGTGAGATTTCTGATGTTTGTTAAGATATAACTTCTCTGAAAAACAATCAGGAATACGGCTTCTCCCCCACGTGAGATCTCTGATGTGTGTAAAGATGGGACTTCCGTGAAAAACATTTCCCACACTCAAGACAGAAATACGGCTTCTTCCCCGTGTGAGATCTCTGATGTCTGGAAAGATCGGACTTCTGTGAAAAACATTTCCCACACTCAAGACAGGAATACAGCTTCTCCCCTGTGTGAGATTTCTGATGTCTGTTAAGATGGAACTTCTCTGAAAAACATTTGCTGCACTCAGGACAGGAATAAGGCTTCTGCCCCATGTGAGATCTGTGATGTGTATAAAGTTGAGACTTCTCTAAAAAACATTTCCCACACTCAGAACAGGAATACGGCTTCTCCCCCGTGTGAGACCTCTGATGTCTGTAAAGAGTGGACTTCGCTGAAAAACATTTCCCGCACTCAGGACAGGAATATGGCTTTTCCCCTGTGTGAGATCGCTGATGTATGACAAGGTCTGATTTTTGTATAAAACATTTCCCACACTCAGGACAGGAATACGGCTTTTCCCCCATGTGAGATCGCTGATGTATGACAAGGTTTGATTTTTGGATAACGCATTTCCCGCACTCAGGACAGGAATACAGCTTCTCCCCTGTGTGAGATCTCTGATGTCTGTTAAGACTGGACTTATCTGAAAAACATTTCCCACACTCAGGACAGGAATACGGCTTCTCCCCCGTGTGAGATCTATTATGAATATTAAGTTTGGATTTGGAATGGAAACACTTCCCGCACTCAGTACAAGAAAATCTCTTATCTGTTGGAAGGACAGCACCGTCCCTCACAGTCTGAGGTTCCTCAGGATAAGAGGAATACGATGGTCCATCTACACTGTGTGGTGCCGGATGGACATTTGAGGTAGCTGGGTTTTCTCCTGGACTATACTGTGTGATGTCCTCATCTTCTACTTTACAGTCTGGAGACAAAGTGAGACGATCCTCTGAGGTTTTCCTCATCTCCCATCCATCTACTAAAATAGAAATACAAAGATTATTACTAGACATCAGCTGATTGGTTCCCCTAAACCAGGACTCCGCCCACATCAGGCAGCTTTGTCTCTGAGGATCTTACAATTCCCCCCTCAAGGTAACGAGTAAATGGCTCCTCTGTAGGGCTGCAACTAATAATTATTTTCATCATTGATTAGTTGGCCAATTATTGTTTCAACTAATTGAATAATTGGATAAAAATCTCAAAAAAAAAATGTTTGGTGTAGAATGGAGTTAATATTCTTGAATCTCTATATGCAGCGGTAAATATAAATCTCCAGCTATATAGTTGGATATTTCATCCACTCTGAGAATAACAGACAGATAGATGGATTATTAGAGGGTGAATCTGCTACAGATCACAATCACACATCAACATTATTCAAATGTAAAAAAGACCTAAAACGCAGTTTTGCAGATTCTCAGACAGGAGTGTAATATAATATGATGGGTGACAGACCCCCTTGTCATAGGCAGGTAGGTGGGCACAAGCTCCCTGCCCCCGCTCTCACTTATGCTGGCCGCACACAAACTCATTTTTCTTTCAAAAAACATTCATCCAATTTTCTAACCATTAGTGGGGTCAAATCGGCGTTCATTTTCCACCACAGTGACGGGAAAGTTTGAAGGAGCAAAACAGAAAACATTCTCAATCGAACAAATTTTCAAATCATGAATGTGGTTTTTACTCAGAAGTTACAGTCATTTTTTAATTGAATGTTAAAAGCAAGTGGAATTTTGGAACTACACTCATCCATTCATCGAATGTACAAATGATATTCATACAAATATTTGTGTGAATATCTCATCCAGAAATTGATCCGTGTATGGCCAGCATAGGACATTTAGTAGCAGCAGCAGCATTTTTTTAATCATCTGTTATGATGGGGATAAAAAAAAAATAGTCCTTTATAGTACAAAACCAGCAGATAATAACTACTATACTGTAATATAATGAAAGTAATACATCTTATATCATATATACTGTATATAATAATAAATGTACTAGGATTGCACTGATACCAATACTATTATCAGTATAATGGGAAGCCGGCCGCTGCATCCTTAACAACCAGCTGAATAAAAAAAAAATGAGTTCCATAAAAGGGGTATGGGGGGTCTGGGTGCTGCCCTGGGGGAAATGTATTAATAAAAAAACAAAAAGCGATAGTTTTTTCAGGAGCAGTGATTTTAACTACTTCAGCCCCGAAAAGGATTTATCCCCTTCCTGACCAGAGCACTTTTTGCGATCGCTTTAACTGACAATTGCGCAGTCGTGCGACGTTGTACCCCAACAAAATTGACGTCCTTTTTTCCCCACAAATAGAGCTTTCTTTTGGTGGTATTTTATCACCTCTGCACTTTTTATTTTTTACGCTATAAAAAAAAAAGGAGCGACAATTTTGAAAAAAAAAACCCCAATATTTCTTACTTTTTGCTATAAAAATATAAAAAAAAAATATAAAAAAACAAATGTATTCATAAGTTTAGGCCGATATATATTCTTTCTCATATATTTGGTAAAAAAAACAAAAAACATTTTTTAGCGGGACTGCAACATTGCAGCGGACATGTCGGATACTCTTGCCCCTCGGCATTTATACAGCGATCAGTGCTATGAAAATGCACTGATTACTGTAGAAATGTCACTGGCAGGGAAGGGGTTAACACTAGGGGGCGCACTAGGGGTTAACTGTGTTTCCTGGGATGTGTTACTAACTGTGTGTGGGCTGGGCTGACTGGGGGAGGAGAGTGATTGCTGCTCCCATACACAGGGTGTATACGATCACACTCCTTCTCCCATGTCAGAACGGGGATCCACTTGTTTACATTAGCGATCATTTTCACTGCAGGGGAGCTATCGTGGGTAACCGGCGGATATTGAGTCCATCCTACCCACTCCTGCACTACACAGTGAGCACGCAAGCGCATGCCCACGATCCTCGCTCCTGCAGCTGCTATCAGGTTTGCACAGGAGAGCCAGACTGCCGCTGAAAAATGATGTTGAAATCACGATCAAATGATGTCATTGAGCAGGACAGCCAGACTGCCGCTGTCAAATGTTAAGTGGTTAATGATGCTTAAAGTGAAACAAAAAAATTGAAAAATTCCTTTAACCACTTCAGCCCCGGAAGGATTTCACACTTTAGGACCAAAGCACTTTTTGTGATTCGGCACTGCGTCGCTTTAACTGACAAAGTACAATGTTGTACCCAAACAAAATTGCGTCCTTTTTTCCCCACAAATAGAGCTTTCTTTTGGTGGTATTTGATCACCGCTGCGTCATTAATGATCGTCGCTATAAATAAAAAAAGAGCGACAATTTTGCAAAAAAATCAGTTTTTCTTACTTTTTGCTAAAATACAAATCCAAAAATGCATATTCGACATGATTTATATTCTTCCTCATATTTTTGGTTTAAAAAATCACAATCGGCGTTTATTTATTGGTTTTCGCAAAAGTTGCTGTGTTTACGGATTATGAGAATTCATATCTGGGGTTATTTTTTACTAGTAATGGCGGCGATCTGTGATTTTTAGCGGTAATGCGATATTGGGGCGGACATGTCGGACATTTTTGACACTTTTTTGGGACCAATGACATTTATTCAGCGATCAGAAATTTAAATGTCCACTGATTACTGTATTAATGTCATTGGCAGTGAAGGGGTTAACCTGCAGGGGGAGAGCTAGTGTTCTTACTGTGGGGGGGTTGGGCTAACATGGGCATGAGAGATCTAACTGATCCCAGTGACAGGGATCAGTAGATTACCCATGCCCCTGTAGCCACTCATCGCGGCTCGCCGGCGGACATCGGGTCCACCCGAGCCGCGGGCACACTCCTCAGGAGTGCGGCGGGTGTGCGCGCGCGCGCCTCTGGCGCGCACACACGCGCGCCCCCTAGTGGCTGAATGCAGATCGCCGTCTATTTACGGCAATTCGCGCTCAGCATCCCGACTGCTGCCGTGAAAACACGGCGCGCGGTCGGGGCGTAGTTAAGGCAGTGCTGGAAAATAATGATGGCCACACAAAATATTGACACTTTGTCCCAATTTGGACATTTTCACTTAGGGGTGTACTCACTTTTGTTGCCAGCGGTTTAGACATTAATGGCTGTGTGTTGAGTTATTTTGAGGGGACAGTAAATTTACACTGTTATACAAGCTGTACACTCACTACTTTACATTGTAGCAAAGTGTCAGCTCTTCAGTGTTGTCACATGAAAAGATATAATAAAATATTTGCACAAATGTGAGGGGTGTACTCACTTTTGTGAGATTCGGTACTTACCTATTTGTAAGTCATTCCGGTCCGGTTATGTGATCTTCCCTGTGTCAGCCAGCAGTGGCTGCAGGGGAGAGGAACGAACACTCTGACAACTGCTGGTAAAGCCTGAGTGGTGATGTCACCCTAAGACTTCCATGTCCCAGACGTTGCCAGCGCTCCCTCCTCTCCCTTGCATACGCTGCTGCCTCCCACAGGGGAGATCACATGACCGGACTGGAGCAGCCTGAAAATAAGTTAGTCAGCAGAGGTATCAGGAGGGGGAGGGGCATTTTTAATGCTAGTTGGGTTTATGTTGGAATTCTACTTTAATCTTTCTGCAATGATGATCAGTGTGGCAATGCTGTTTAGTTATCCCTCCCAATTGATGGTCAGCGGCATTTAGATATCTCTCCCCATTAGTGGTCAGCGGCATTCATATATCCCTCCCCATTAGTGGTCAGCGGCATTAACATATCCCTCCCCATTGATGGTCAGCGGCATTTAGATATCCCTCCCCATTGATGGTCAGTGACATTTAGATATCCCTCCCCATTGGGGGTCAGTGGCATTTAGATATCCCTCCCCATTGATGGTAAGTGGCATTTAGATATCCCTCCCCATTGATGGTAAGTGGCATTTAGATATCCCTCCCCATTGGTGGTCAGCGGCATTTAGATATCCCTCCCCATTGCTGCTCAGCGACATTTAGATATCCCTACCCATTGATGGTCAGCGGCATTTAGATATCTCTCCCCATTGGTGGTCAGCGACATTTAGATATCCCTCCCCATTGATGGTCAGCGGCATTTAGATATCTCTCCCCATTGGTGGTCAGCGGCATTTAGATATCTCTCCCCATTGATGGACAGCGACATTTAGATATCCCTCCCCATTGATGGTCAGCGGCATTTAGATATCTCTCCCCATTGGTGGTCAGCGGCATTTAGATATCTCTCCCCATTGATGGACAGCGACATTTAGATATCTCTCCCCATTGATGGTCAGCGGCATTTAGATATCCCTCCCCATTGGTGGTCAGCGGCATTTAGATATCCCTCCCCATTGATGGACAGCGACATTTAGATATCTCTCCCCATTGATGGTCAGTGGCATTTAGATATCTCTCCCCATTGATGGTCAGCGGCATTTAGATATCCCTCCCCATTGATGGTCAGCGGCATTTAGATATCCCTCCCCATTGATGGTCAGCGGCATTTAGATATCTCTCCCCATTGGTGGACAGCGGCATTTAGATATCCCTCTCCATTGATGGACAGCGGCATTTAGATATCTCTCCCCATTGATGGTCAGTGGCATTTAGATATCTCTCCCCATTGATGGTCAGTGGCATTTAGATATCTCTCCCCATTGGTGGTCAGCGGCATTTAGATATCCCTCCCCATTGATGGACAGCGGCATTTAGATATCTCTCCCCATTGATGGACAGCGGCATTTAGATATCTCTCCCCATTGATGGTCAGTGGCATTTAGATATCCCTCCCCATTGGTGGTCAGTGGTGGTGGTAATGAATCCCTTTGTGCTGTGACATTAAGGGGATAATTAACACAGCCACTGATCAGTAATACAGCAGTGAGCGGTGGCAGTCCTAAGGTGATAACCAGTCCAGGTCACAGTACAGAATGTGACGGAGTCGCTGTAAATGAACAGAACTTTACACTCCCTACTTCTCCTCTCCCTGCTGCTTGTATTGCTCAGTCCCTCATACCTGCTCCCCCGCAGAGCCGCTATCTCTGTCTCCGCCTCTGAATGACATCATGTCAGAGGGCGGGACTAGAAATCATTTGTTGGGTGGGGATCACTGTATGTGTGACTTCCAGTAGTGCCGGGCGGGTGCAGGAGGAGCGCAGGGACCGCTCCATCACTCGGTTCCTCGCTGCAGCTCTGCAAGAGCACTGTGTGTGCCGGGTCTGTTGTGGGCCGCAGCCGCGATCAGTGCACTGTCTGCTGTGCATTTTTATCCAATGACTGCTCTCACTCATTCTGGCTTTTACAAGCACTGCAGTGTGCGATCACTGCACTCCACCTGCACTCCTCTCCAGGGAATTGTTGTGCCCGGGGCTCCTGCTCTTCCTGCTCCCACCCCCTTTGTCCAGGCCCTGATAGAGCATACAGTATAAGGGTCAGGACTCATAATATTGGTATTCAGTAATCAGTGGAAGCTTAAATGATTACATGAGACAAGTTGCAGAGGTCCCACACCGCTGCCTCCCATCTCCTGAGACTGCACTCAGTGACTTGGGTCTGAGATATACAGACAAATCCCTCCACCCGGCACAGCCAGCAGGGCAAGTAACCCTGGCAGAATTGTTCTGTCAGAGATCTTACTAGACCTGGGCATGGGGCAGAAGACCCAAAGTACATACCCCAGGGTGCCTAGGTCTAGTAACGCCTATGGTGAAAATTAACATTTTCCTTCCAGCTGAACCCCAGAATCTCCATAAATGCAGTCTAGATACATAAATTGTGTCTGCAGCAGAGAGAAGGAAGATTATCTGAGAGAAATATAGGAATACAGGATGGGGAACACAGCTCAGGAAAGTGACCAGTAAGGATGGGCTTTGTCGAGGGGCGTGACCGGATGTGAAGGGAGCAGCATCGTTCTTCTCAGAGCTCCGTACGCATCCTGAACAAATCAGACCTAAAAGGGGTATAAGTGCTGGCAAAGACTCGAATTGAGGTGGCATAGGTTCGCTGTGACCTGCTAGCCAGAATGGCAGTGGCGAAACAGGGGAAAACAGTCCCTCTAGAGCAGAGACAGACCCGTTCTACGCCGGGCCCGAAGCAAGGCTCCGCCTCCACCATCTTGCCGGAAAAGAAGCACAAGAAGAGCTATGCACATGTGGCAGGGATGGAGGCTCAGAGAGAGGACGCCCCGCGGACTTCGCTCGATCCGGCCTTACCGTCAGCTCATCAGCCAGGGCTACCAGACCAGGAATCAACACATGAGGCTATCACACGACCGATCCTGGAAGCCATAGATGCAAGTAAAGCAGCGGTGATGGTAAGAATAGACCACCTGGCGGCCGAATGCACCCTCATCAGGCATGAGATAGATAAGGTGCGGGGAAGGCTTACTGAGGCAGAAGACAGAGTCTCTGGGGTGGAAGATACCTCGCACACGCATAATACTCACATATCAGAACTCCAGGGCCTAGTGCAGTCACTGCAACGGCGAGCCGATGACGCGGAAGACTGCCAAAGAAGAAACAATATCAGGGTCGTGGGCCTACCTGAGGGTACCGAGGGGACCAGGCCGGTGGAGTTTGCTGAGAGCCTCTTTAAGCAGCTGTTATCGCTGGAAAACCTGCCTCCCACATATGTAGTAGAGAGGGCGCATCGGGTCCCCACGGGAGCCAGACCTCCGGGAGCTTATCCGCGACCTTTCCTGGTCAGGTTTCTTAATTATAGGGACAGGGATATGATTCTGACGGAATCCAGGAAAATCCAGGCCCTAAAATATGAGAATGCGCAAGTAATGCTCTTTCCAGATTTCTCTGCAGAAACACAAAGGAAGAGGCGTTCGTTTACTGATGTGAGGAGACGTCTTCGGGAAAGAGAAGTGAAATATAGTATGCTCTACCCGAGCAGACTTCGAGTGCAATTTAAAGGTACTGTAAAATTTTTTGATCATCCGCAAGAAGTATGTGACTGGCTAGATGGACTGCCATGACTCTAAAGGCCGAGGATTTATTATGCTGGGCAGGGGAGAGAACCCTGAGTGTTGGCACCTGTTGTGCCCAAAGGTATGGATCCCCTTGAAAGACAGGATATACCCTGGGACCTGGTTATATTGCAGGGGCTCTTCTCCTTGTTCAATTTTCTCGATTTTAGCCTCAATGGACTGCATAGGGCACCTGTGGAGCATGTAATGTGATTGTGAGAAATGACCACCAGAGGGAGCCCCGAGGCTATATGTTCCCCAAGCCTTATCAACATACCTCCAAGTTGTTGCTCAGTTTTATTTTATTTTTTTTTTGTCTGTTACTGAGCTCCGGTTCCACATACCTTTTCCACCTTATTTTTCTTTTTGTTTCACCCTGCATCCTAGATAGGAGTTATGGAGGACACCAGAGATGGGTTTCTCCACAAGATGGACTAGTGGGTCATTCGGACCACTCTACGCACCGAGTTTTGGTTTTTCAATTGGAAGGGATAAAGCCGCATATCGGGTTATATTTTTTTTGGTTTTGTTTTTTGGTTTTGGTTCTGATATAACGGCAGGGAAGTACACTTTGAGCTCAGCATTCTGCCCCCCATGTTTGTTTGTCTCTGAGGCATGTCACTGTATGCTTTGGGAACTCTTCTGGGACTACCAAAACCTCCTGTTACCATTGGGTCACCCAGTGGAAATATCTGTTTCAGCCCTCCCTAATGGCTAGCTCTATTAAGGTTCTATCCTGGAATGTCAGGGGACTTAATGACAAATATAAAAGAGCAGCGGTTTTTCAATATCTGAAACACATTAAACCCCATGTTATTATGTTACAGGAGACGCACATGGATGGTGGTAGGGTACTAGCCTTGCGCAGACCGTGGATTCAGCGGGCCTTTCACGCCACCTACTCCACGTTCTCTCGGGGTGTATCAATCATGATTAGCAAGGCGGTCCCCTGCACCATACATCAAGTCTTGTCTGACCCTGAAGGGAGGTATGTAGCAGTGGAACTGGATATTTGCTATAAAAGGATGGTTCTGATCAATGTTTATGTGCCTCCACCATTTAAAATTCAAATGTTATATGATATGCATGTCAAACTGACACCCTTTGCTCACTGGCCATGGGTTGTGTTGGGGGACTTCAACGCGACTTTGGATGCGTTGGACTCTTCCAACCCAAACAGGGAAGGTTCGGGAGAACTGGAATCATGGCTTTCGGTGACAAAACTAACCGAGCTGTGGCGGTGGAAGCATCCCAGGGAGAGGGGTTACTCCCACTTATCAGTATCTCATCGTTCCTCAGCTAGAATAGACCTGGTCTTGGGTAGCGAGGATATGATGCCATGGGTCCAAGACGTAGAATATTTAGCGGGAGGAGTATCCGACCATTCCCCGGCCTTGCTCACCTTATCAGTGGGGAGGGGAGGGAGGAATGGTTGGAGGATCTCATCAGAATGGATACAAAATGAGACAGTCCAAACTCGCCTACAAAAGGCAGTCTCAACATATTGGGAAACCAACGAGGACTCGGCCTCCTCAGGCACGATTTGGGACGCATTTAAGGCAGTGGTAAGGGGCGAGTGTATATCTGCCATTAAAGAGGCGAGGAGAGAACAGGGGAGCGAACTCCAACTATTAAGGGAGAGAGAGGAAAGGAAGGCGAGGAAGTATGCAGCTGACCCTAACTCAGAATCATACACGGCCCTGCAGGAAGCAAAAAGGAAGTTATCGCTGCATTTATCAGATATGGTGCAAGTAGAATTGAAAGGCAGGGCCCATTCTTTATTTATGGAGGGCGACAAGAATGGCAAGCTTCTGGCCAGGCTGGTCGCAGATACTCACGCCACCCTCAGCATCCCGGTCATAAAGAATGGGATGGGAGAGCTAATTACTAACCCAGCAGAGGTTTTCTCTGAATTCTTTGGACGCCTTTATGCCCCCATCCCACCATATGACGTAGCAGTTTTAGAATCCAGGTTGGATAGCTTAAACATCCCTCAACTTACGGTAGATGAAAGGGAGGCCATGGATGCCCCACTGACACTTAAAGAAATAGAGACAGCCATCTACTCCTTCCCTCCCAATAAAGCTCCGGGACCCGACGGTCTCCCTATTGATTTCTACAAATTGCACATAGAGCAGGTGGCCCCTAGAATAAAATGGCTCTTTGACCAATGTTTTGAAGATGGTAACCTCCCCCCCTCCATGATGGAGGCATATATGGTATTACTATTGAAACCTGGAAAGGACCCGTTGGATTGCTCATCATATCGTCCAATTGCCCTCCTGAACACGGATCTAAAGATCCTGACTAAGGTCCTGTCTGTTAGGCTGGCAAGAACCATATCCTCCCTTGTCAGTTTAGATCAGACCGGGTTTATCCCAGGTAAGTCCACAGACACGAACTTACGCAGACTGTTCACTCACCTCCAGCTTCCTCCTCCGGATCCGCCAACTAGAATCGTGGTCTCCATTGATATTGAAAAGGCCTTCGATTCGGTGGATTGGGGCTATATGGGCAGGGTCTTGGAACGCATGGGCTTTGGTTCGGTGTTCAGGAAATGGGTGACTATGCTTTATAGTGCCCCTAGGACAGCGATTAGGCTGGGAAATGCAGTCTCCCCATTCTTTGGCATAGGAAGGGGGACCAGGCAGGGTTGCCCTCTGTCCCCCTTCCTATTCGCATTAGTAATGGAGCCAACAGCGATAGCACTCAGGTCATCCCCAGATATCCAGGCCATTAAAGTTGGGACCATAAGGGAGTGTTTAGCATTATATGCAGATGACCTGCTGCTGTTCCTGGGGGACCCGGTTGACTCCCTGCGCAATGCACTTAGCATACTAAACGAGTTTACGCAATACTCCGGCCTTAAAATTAACTGGACCAAATCTTCCATTCTGCCCATAGATGAGGGGGCGAGGGAGAGAGCAGACCCCAACTTGCCGTTAAAGTGGGTCTCCTCTATCACGTACCTGGGGGTAAAGGTCACAGCGGATGTGAAAGAGTACTACAGCCTAAACCTTCTGCCAGTGATTCCCCTAGTTAAACAAAAGACTGCTGCATGGCAGAGACTCCCATTGTCTCTGTTGGGGAGAATAAACCTGATAAAAATGAAAATCCTCCCAGTCATACTATATTTCCTAAGACATGCTCCAACATGGGTCCCACAGTCTTATTTTAAACAGTTAGAGGGAATCCTGGGAACCTTTCTATGGACACCCAAGGCACCGAGAGTGAGTATCAGGGCCTTGCAGGAACCTCAGGGACAGGGGGGTCTTGCGTTCCCGGATTTTAAAAAATATTATCTGGCTGGGCAGATGGTGTTCGTTCACAGATGGCTGGGGGTGGATTGCGACGATGCCGCCACGGTTCTGGAAGCGGCTCACCTCGGCTCATATGAATCCTTAAGACTCGCAATATACAGGGGGACTAGATCATCGCTTCCCCTCACGGGCTCTATGAAGGCAACAATCAGAGCCTGGGGAGAGGCACTGAAGTTGGCCTGCCCATCATATACCGGGATATCCCCCTTGGCCCCACTCTGGCTTAACCCAAATCTTCCACACCTCCTTACATTCCAGGACCCAATGACATGGGCGGTTAGGGGGATCAAAACACTAGGCGATGTAACAATGTACGGTGAACTGTTGACTTTTGACCAACTGAAGGCTAGACATGACCTTTCAAACTCGTATTTTTTCCGTTATTTACAACTGAGACATGCCTTCCAGAGCCAGTTTAGAAATGTGAGAGTGGAGACACTGCCATCTGCTCTCGAGGACACTTTGACAAAGGAGGAACTCCCTAAGACCCTATCGGTGGTGTACAAGAAATTGTTTGTGAGTAGCCCAGCGTCAGTTGTTAGGTGCAGGACAAAATGGGAAGGGGAGGTACCGGATATCCAGAGGGAAGATTGGGAGGAACTATGGGTTAGGCCATTCGGACACTTAGTCTCTGCTAGAGATAAACTGATTCAGTTTAAATTTCTCCACCGAGTCTACTACACGCCAGCTAGGTTGGCAGCCATATATCAGGGGGCTTCGGCATCCTGTTGGCGATGCTCTGTGACACCGGCTACGGCATTACACATATTCTGGGAATGTGAACGCATACGGCTCTTTTGGGATGAGGTGACTGCCTTTATCGAGGAAATTTTGTTTGTACCCATACCTAAAACTGTTAAGATTTGTTTGTTGGGATTAGTGGAAGAAGTGGTCCCCTCCAGAGCCCATAGAACGCTCCTTACTATCCTGCTCTTCTATAGCAAAAAGGCAATATTACTTCACTGGAAGAAACAGGAGGCACCTAGCCTGGGCTTTTGGAAAAAACTAGTTAATACAATGCTACCATACTACAAAGCAACCTACAAAGCAAGGGGATGCTTCAAAAAATTTGATAAGGTCTGGGGAGCGTGGTGTGACACTAGTTCCTCAGTTCATTAAGGGCGGAGGCAGATAGGTGAACAGGAATCCTAAGGGTGAGGGAAGAGAAGTACGATGGGGGTGCCCCCTAACGTATTGTAGGATGTCCCAGGAGAGACCAGGGCATCTGTACCCTAGCTATGACTCACAGTGAGATAAGATGCTGAAGAAGAGGTAATAAACCTGCTATGAATAATATAAGGGACGGGGGGGAGGGATGCTGAGCAAGGGAGTTGGGGGGGAGGGGGGAACTATTCGGGGTTTTTTTTGGTACGCTAGTTAGTACAACTATGTCTAGATAGCAGCTGTGCTATGGACCTGGTTGGTCCGTGAGAGGCCCGGTTGGATGGGTCTCTCACAAGGAATTGTATGTATGTTTTCTATGTATGTTGATAAAACCTCCAATAAAAATAAATTGTAAAAAAAAAAAAAAAGGATGGGCTTGTCATGCTCGCAGCCCCATGTGCATGAGCCTGCCAGAATGCTGACACTGCACTGCGCTAATCACAGGCAGTGAGATATTTCCCAATCTGTGTAGCCGCGGATCAGGAAATGTCTCCCTGCCTGTGATCAGTGGTGTGCAGTGCAAGCTTCCTGGTGGGCTCGTGCACGTTGGGTTGCGCACACGACAAGCCCATCCTTAGTGACCAGGGGATTACAGGCTGATATCACCCAGTCCCCGCCCTACTCTGGACCAATCAGTGAGAAGTATGGGTGGAGGAATGTATTTAGTGTTAATGACCCACCTGTGCTGATCTCTGTAGGAGTGTCCTCCTCTATAAATGTCCCCGTTATTCCATCCTCCTCCATAGACTGCTGATCATCCCTCACATACCTCTCTTCTTCTTCTGATTTAACCTCAAATTCTATATAGATTGGATCTCCACTCTAAATCAAGAAAATGAGAGAGAAGATCATCTGTAAGATAGAAGCTTTATTATAGTGACAACACATAAAAAATCCATAAGTCTGCGTTTTATAAGTTCTGTCCCACCAACCTTGTAACAGTGAGGGATGGTGTGACCTTCCTGTGTGGAATCCCGGGAATACAGAGGATGGGGACATCTCTCTGGTGGGTTCCTGGTATTAGGTGGCTCCATCATATCCTTGTGTCCTTCTGAAAACTCCTCCATCACTCCATACTCCTCATCCTCCTCTTTATACTCTTCTTTAACATCAATATTATCATCCCTGAGGTTTCCACTCTGAATATATAATAAAACATTCATTGTAACAAACATGCTGTGTATAAATCAGAACTACCAATAATTGTCACTCATCTACCTGATAACAGTGTGCATAGTTGTGATCTTCCTGTGTGGAATCCCGGGAATACAGAGGACGGGGACATCTCTCTGGTGGGTTTCTGTAGCTGGATGACTCCACCATGGTGTCCTGGTACAGAGCTTTGTGTTCTTTTAGAAACTCTGACTCCTCCATCACCCCATCCTCATCATCCTCCTCTTTTGTCTCTTCTTTGAGTTCAACTTTAGAATCTCTCAGGTTTCCACTCTGAATATAGAATAAAAATGACATCAATGGTAACAATGCAGATAATGTACAGATCCTAATGATACTATCAGTGACTGTTCCTCATCTACCTGATGATGGTGAGGGATGGGATGGCCTTCCTGTGTGGAATCCCGGGAATACAGAGGACGGGGACATCTCTCTGGTGGGTTCCCATTACTGGATCCATCTGTAGGAAACACAACACTGACTGAATACATTGTTTTTATGTGTTTATCAGATGATGGGGGGTCTAGGTGGAGCCTCCGTACTGCTCTCTCCTTTACAATAAAGTCTCCTCTTACCCGGTGATGTGAGGGGCGGCTGATTGTCCATCACTCGTCATGCCTCCGAGGTGGATCTGGGGGGTAGTAGACTATTTGTGTATTTTTGTTACATAAGTCAGTCACAACACAAAGGATGTCTACCTAGGTCATTACCCTTGGGTGGTCTCTCTACAGGGGCAGGAGACATAAGGGCCCTAAGGTGTGTCCTTCCGGTAGGGTAGGGAGTGGTAGTAGTCCATCTACTCCTTGTCAGTGACTATCATAGTAATCCTAGACATGTAATAGACGTAACAATGGTAACTACAGTAAAAATAAGATATAAGTCTCACCTTTGGACTCTCTAAGATTTCAACTT
>BLSH010177726.1:293132-317810 GCA_018402905.1 Glandirana rugosa | reverse complement strand
CTAATGCAGTAGGAGATGGTTTTAGAACGATAAACTCTCCCTCAGAGCACCAAAAGGAACCTCTCCCTAATGCAGTAGGAGATGGTTTTAGAACGATAATCTCTCCCTCAGAGCACCAACAGGAACCTGTCCCTAATGCAGTAGTAGATGGTTTTAGAATGAGAATCTCTCCCTCAGAGCACCAACAGGAACGTTTCCCTAATGCAGTAGTAGATGTTTTAGAACAATATACTCTCCCTCAGAGTACCAACAGGAACGTTTCCCTAATGCAGTAGTAGATGGTTTTAGAATGAGAATCTCTCCCTCAGAGCACCAACGGGAACGTTTCCCTAATGCAGTAGTAGATGATTTTAGAATGATAATCTCTCCCTCAGAGCACCAACAGGAATGTTTCCCTAATGCAGTAGTAGATGGTTTTAGAATGAGAATCTCTCCCTCAGAGCACCAACAGGAACGTTTCCCTAATGCAGTAGTAGATGGTTTTAGAATGATAATCTCTCCCTCAAAGCACCAACAGTTACGTCTCCCTAATGCACTATAAGATGGTTCTGAACGCTAATGTCTCCCTCACAGCACAGACAGGAACATCTCTCTAATGCACTATAAGATGGTTCTGAACCCTAATGTCTCCCTCACAGGACCGCAATGAAGGTCTCCCTAATGCAGTCTGAGATGGTTGTGAATGCTAATCTTTCCCTCACAGCACTGGCATGAAGCTCTCCCTACTCTAGTCTGAGACGATATGACATGCGGCGCTACGTGACTCCAGCCCCATATAGAGGCTGGGTCACATGATGCCCTGGCCAATCTACAGGGTCTTATATAGACAGGTGTGTGGCTTTCCTAATCAAGTCCAATCAGTATAATCAAACACAGCTGGACTCAAATGAAGGTGTAGAACCATCTCAAGGACAATCAGAAGAAATGGACAGCACCTGAGTTAAATATATGAGTGTCACAACAAAGGGTCTGAATATTTAGGACCATGTGATATTTCAGTTTTTCTTTTTTAATAAATCTGCAAAAATGTCAACAATTCTGTGTTTTTCTGTCAATATGGGGTGCTTTGTGTACATTAATGAGGGAAATAAATGAACTTAAATGATTTTAGCAAATGGCTGCAATATAACAAAGAGTGAAAAATGTAAGGGGGTCTGAATACTTTCCGTACCCACTGTATATGGCACCTTCATTAGTTTTCATAGTTTACTAATTTAACAAGCATAAGGACTTGTTTTAGCATATGTAAACGGCGTTCAAACGGCACATGTGAGGTATCGCCGCGGACGTTAGAGTGAGAGCAATAATTCCAGCACTAGACTTCCTCTGTAATTCTAAACATGTACCCTGTAAACATTTTTAAAGCGGCATCTATGGAGATTTGTGTGCAATTTTAAAGTGTGACATGTTAGATATCTATTTACTCAGCGTAACATCATCTTTCATATTATACAAAAAAATTGGGCTAACTTTTGTGTTTTTTCTTATTCATGAAACAGTTTTTTACTCCCAAAAATAGTTTGAAACATCGCAAATACCTTGTGACATAAAAAGTTGCAACGACCACCATTTTATTTCCTAGGGTGTCTGCTAAAATATATATACATTGTTTGGGGGTTCTGAGTAATTTTCTATAAAAAAAATGATGATTTTTACATGTAGGAGAGAAATGTCAGAATTGGCATGGGTGGCAATTGGTTAATTACAATTAGGAGGGTTGACATGGCTGGGATTCCCCCTTTTACTGCTTTCATCACACACGCGGAAGCACATCATGTCTTGGCCAAATTTCCTTTCACAGGTACACATACCCTGCACACCATAGTTCATTGGTAGTACACTTTTTTATTTTATCTTTATTTCATTCATTTAATTTTACACACATTATCCCTATTGCCCTTTTGTTTCCAGGGATCATCTCCATAGACATCTATCTGTATTGTTTTACTCCCTTTACATCCACTTTTTGGTTTCCATGTCCATTGAAATATTGGACCAGGGTGGTTCATATATGCAACTATATATATATATATATATATATATATATATATATATATATATATATATACAACCTTATATACTTTTCAACCTTACCATCCCATATGTCATTGTTTACCATTCCCTGAACAGGTGGCCAGCACCTCCCTCATTATGATGTGATTGGCTTCCTCCAAGGGAAGATTCCTTATATATTCACACAAGACATCACAGCCTGTCTTTCAGACACAGCTGATTCTTGTGACTGATGCATACTGTTTCACACTGCTTACAGGTAACTTTTGCTGACATATTGGTAATATTGGATGCTCTAGTAGTGTTTCTGTTTGCTCCATATGCAATACCTTTTGTACATGTATACTCTGCTACCACAGCAATCACTATTATTACTTTATATATTTTTGCTACAGTTGATATCTATCTGGAAACGGTGCAACTTCCGGGGTCACATCATCCCAACCACCTCTCCCCCTTCCATTCCTCTCACACATACCTATTGGTCTCCATGTCCATCTCATTTTTTGGACCAGGTCGGTACATACATGTAACTATATATATATATATATATATATATATATATACTCTTCAATGTTTACTCTGCCACTATAGCAATCATTACTACTACATATATTTATGTTACAACTGACACCTATTTGGACAAGGTGGAACTTCTAGGCTCACACAATCGCAGCCATGCCATGTCTGCCCTCTGGTTGATCCCCAGTGTTGGTTCTGGTTGGCTTCCTCCCCTCAGCTCCCGTGCCACACATCCATTGCTACAGCCTGTTGGGATCTCAGCAAATTGGCACATTGCTTTGCCTGATGGTGAGTATGGGGCCTTTTACCCCTAGACCCCTCTGACCATTTACCATGACAACTTTCATTGTGTTATACATTTTTTCTTATTTATTACAGATGCATCACACACGCATCCACCCCTGAGGAAGCGAGCCATGTCTCACGAAACTCGTTGGGTTTATTAGATGCCTGTGCATACTGTATGTTTTTATATGTATCATTGCAAAATTGTACTAAAATGTATTTTATTGGCTCAGCAATTGTCATGCTATCCATGTATGTAAGATCATTTTTCAATAAATGTTCAAACTGTGATACTCCTGTTACTTTGTTATTAGTGGCAAATGGTGCTCACTTCATATAAAGTCCCAGGGTGCTTTTCTGTGTATTAATTACCATAAGTAATATACAAATATTTATTGTTTTAAGGTAATTTACTATATTTTCAAAAACTGTACTCAAGCAGGGGGCTTAACAGACACATTACTGAAGTTTGAAGTTATAACTTCAAACCAATAATTTCACAGTAAATAGATAAATAATAATTATGTTATAATAACACATAGCATAATATGTTATTTAGCTTGATTAAAAAAGTACCTTTTCAGCAGCAGCAGATTCTCATTCTCCCTCTTAACTGTGTGAGAAAAACATGGGATTATGGGTAAATGTTATACCCATAAACCCATGTTTTTTCCTTGTACTTAAGAGGGCTGTAAGGAAGCATTTGTTTTTTAGACACATGCCCCCTTCTATGACTCCACTGCAGCATTTTTATTGTACAGCTTGGGCCAATGGTGCTTTACCGTTGGCCGAAGGCTCCAAGCTGTCCATTGAGCTCAGTGCCTCTGACAAGAAGTCATCCTCTCAGTCTGCTGCAAACAGCATGTGCCAGCTTCAATTTAAACTGGCCACTCTGTTTGTAGCTTCTGACAGGCTGTGCATAGAGCCCCGTATCTCCTGAATCATAGTTGATAGTAGCCCCAAATTTTGACCAGTAGTGGGGTAGAACTTTGGCTACCCCCTCTGTGACCTCAGGTCGCCAAGCTGTGACCTTCGAAGCTCAATTTTTTTTTTTGTTTTCTTTATGTTCATGACAGGTGAAGCTTTGCCTCACCTGCCTCCCCTGACTGCACGCCCCTGATGCTGTGGTGAACTCTAAGGCCTCATGCACACAGGGTGTTTATTTTAACTCTCCTAGAAGCCAGCAGCATTTTTTGCAGAAAAAATGACTGATGCTTGCAAAAGTGTCTAAAGTTTTTACAAGCTTTTAAGAGCTTTTACCAGCTTCAAGCTCTTGGATGTTAATTCATTTCATTGGCCACAGTAAATAATTTATTCTGGGCATTGAAATTAATTAATGCGTTTAGATACATTTATCACCCTTTAGTAGCGTCAAACATTTTTTCTGCCCAAACACTGCTGCTCCTGGACACACTGGCAGAGGGTTTTTTTCTGCCTCTAAACTCTTCTGCCACTAAACGCTGCTCAAAGTCTGTTTGCATAGACACATAGGCTAACATGCAGGGGAGTGTAGAGGCAGGAAAAAAATGCCAGACACCCCTAGGAGCATCTGTAAAAACATCCAGTGTGCATGAAGCCTTACTGGCACTGCAAAAGGTCCATGTGTTAGGGCCTCTTTACACTATTGCATTGAAGTACCATGTATAGACATGTGCATAACAGAAACATTTGTTCTGTTTTGTCTCGGATAGATTTGTTACGTTTAGGGATGAGCCGAACACCCCCCAGTTTGGTTCGCACCAGAACATGCGAACAGACAAAAAATTTGTCCGAACAATCGAACACCTTTAAAGTCTATGGGACCCGAACATGAAAAATCAAAAATGCTTATTTTAAAGGCTTATATGCAAGTTATTGGGGACCCGGGTTCTGCCCTAGGACATGTATCAATGCAAAAAAAAGTTTTTATATCAATCGTTTTTCAAGAGCAGTGATTTTAATAATGCTTAAAGTGAAATAATAAAAATGAAATATTCCTTTAAATAATGTGCCTGGGGGTTCCCCTTAGTCTGCCTGTAAAAGGGCGCTCCTCTGTGATGTTTAGAACAGTGCCACTGCAAAATGACATTTGTAAAGGAAAAACTGTAATTTAAATTTGCGGCTGTAATGTATTGCCAGCTCCCAGCAATATACGGGGCCACCCAGTGACGTAATTGAGTGACCTGACACTCTGACATCACATGATGTGAAAAAGGGGCGGGATCACCCATACGTCACTGGGCGGGGATCGGGCAAACAACGGAAGTTTGGCCTGAACTTATGCTCGGGCCAAACCGATCGCCCATACCTAGTTATGTTACTAATTTCCTTTCGGTGATTCCTTCCGGCTGCGAGATCGAGCATTGTGGCTGAGCTCACTGTGTTTCGGAGGAGCCAGGGAACGGGTAGGGCGAACTCTATGTCCTCCGGCTACCCGCGATCGCTCTTCCTGGGATGTGTTACTAACTGTGTTGGGGCTGGGCTGACTGGGGGAGGAGAGTGATCACAGCTCCCATATACAGGGAGCAGAAGATCACTCTTTCTCCCCTGTCAGAATGGAGATCCGTGTGTTTACATACACACAGATCTCTGTTCTGACAGGGGAAAAAGAGAGTGATCTTCTGTTCCCTGTATATGGGAGCCACGATCTCTCCTCCCCCAGTCAGCCCTGCCCCCACACAGTAACACATCCCAGGGAACAAAGTTAACCCTTTAATTGCCCCCTAGTGTTAACCCCTTCCCTGCCAGTGACATTTATACAGTAATCAGTGCATTTTCATAGCACTGATCACTGTATGAATGCCAATGGTCCCAAAAAAGTGTCAAAAGTGTCCGACTTTTCCACTGCAATGTCGCAGTACTTCTAAAAATTTGCATATCACCACCATTACTAGTAAAGAAGAAATAATAATTAAAAACCCCATAAATTTCTCATCGCTCGTAAACGCGGCAACTTTTGCGCAAAACAATCAATATATGCCGATTGCGATTATTTTTTTTTAGCTAACAATATGAGGAAGAATATATATTGGGCAAAACTGATGAATACATTTGTTTTTTTATTTATTTATTTTTTTTTGGATATGTATTTTTAGCAAAAAGTAAGAAATATTGTTTGTTTTTTTACAAAATTGTCGCTTTTGTTTGTTTATAGCGCAAAAAATAAAAACCAGAGGTGATCAAATACCACCAAAAGAAAGCTCTTTTGCAGTTAACCCCTAGATTGCCCCCCTGCAGGTTAACCCCTTTACTGCCAATGACATTTACAGAGTAATCGGTGGCTATTTAAATTTCTGATCGCTGTATAAATTTCATTGGTCCCAAGTGTCAAAAATGTCCGACATGTCTGCTGCAATGTCAGTCCTGATAAAAATCGCAGATCGACGCCATTAATAGTAAAAAAACAAAAAAATAGTAAAAACGCCATAAATTAATTCTCATGGTTTGCAACTTTTGCGCAAACCAATCAATAAACGCCAATCACAATTTTTTTTGTTTTTTACCACAAATATGAGAGAATATAAATCGGCCAAAACTGATGAATAAATTTGTTTTTTATATATATATTTTTTTTTGGATATGTATTATAGCAAAAAGTAAAAAATATTATTTTATTTTTTTCAAAATTGTCGCTCTTTTTTTGTTAATAGCGGTGATCAGAAGTGACAATCAAACACCACCAAAAGAAAGCTCTATTTGTAGGAAAAAAAGGATGTCAGTTTTGTTTGGGTACAACTACGCAATTGTCAGTTAAAGCGACGCAGTACCAAATCGCAAAAAGTACTCTGGTCCTAAAGTGGGAAATCCCTCCAGGGTTGAAGTGGTTAATTTATTTACATTTATTAATTTTTGCATATTTTTGGAACTATATAAATTTGGATCGCTTGAAAAATGATTGACCAATAATAATTCTGTGTGAAGAATAGCAGTGTCTCATATCATCACAGTGTCATCAGTGCCACGTGTCAGTGCCTCCTGACCTGTCATCAGTGCCACGTGTGAGTGCCTCCTGACCTGTCATCAGTGCCACGTGTCAGTGCCTCCTGACCTGTCATCAGTGCCACGTGTCAGTGCCTCCTGACCTGTCATCAGTGCCACCTGACCTGTCATCAGTACCACGTGTCAGTGCCACTTTCGGTGCCACCTGTCAGTGCCACCAAGTGTCATCAGTGCCACATGTCATTAAGTTCCACCTGACCTGTCATCAGTGCCACCTGACCTGTCAGTGCCACGTGTCAGTGCCACCTGACCTGTCATCAGTGCCATGTATCAGTACCACCTGTCAGTGCCACATATCATCAGTGCCACCTATCAATGCCATCAAGTGTCACGTCATCAAAGTGTCATCAGTGCTACGTGTCAGTGCCTCCTGACCTGTCATCAGTGCCACCTGTCAGTGCCACCTGACCTGTCATCAGTACTACGTGTCAGTGCCGCACATCGGTGCCACCTGTCAGTGCCATCAAGTGTCATCTGTGCCACATTTCATAAAGTTCCACCTGACCTGTCATCAGTCCCACCTGCCCTGTCATTAGTGCCATGTGTCAGTGCCACCTGACCTGTCATCAGTGCCACGTGTCAGTGCCACATGTCAGTGCCACCTGTCAGTGCCACACATCATCAGTGCCACCTGTAAGTGTCATCAGTGCCAATTAGTGCTGCAACAATGGCAAAACAATCTTTTTCTGCTGAGGAGGCCTACAATATTCTTGCGGCCGATGAGAGCAATGGGGAGCTCTCTCCTGCAGGTTCCTCTGAGTCTGATATGCCCTATGAACCGGTCTCAAGTAGCAAATCAGAGCTGGACTCAGATGAGGAGTATTGTCCACCCGCCAGACGAAGGCGCATTGGTGAGGAGGCAATACCATCCACCAACACCACTGAGCCAACCACCTGCACCCCAGTGCCATCCACCAGTACCGCTGTGCTATCCCCCAGCACCCCAGTGCCATCCACCAGCACCCCAGTGCCATCCACCAGCACTGCTGCACCTTAGCCCCAAAGGGTTAGATCCCATGCCCGCCTTCCCTACTCACTCCAGCACCCCTTGTGGCTTCCTCCTAATTCAGGAGAAACTAGGATCCCCCCTTTTACTGCCCAACCAGGAGTCCAGGTGGAAACAGAAAATTTTTCGCCCATTAATTTTTTGATTTAGTTTTTGCAGAGGACATGCTGCGATCCATTGTGGCCCAGTGCAACCTATATGCACACCAATTTATCCAGGCTAATCCAACCTCCTATTATGCCCGTCCCTTTGAGTGGAGAGACATAACGGTGGAAGAATTTAAAACTTTTTTGGGCCTCACATTCTGCATGGGACTTAACAACAAAAATGAACTCCGCTCCTACTGGTCCACCTGCCCCATCTAACATATGCCGGTCTTCTCATCCATAATGCCCAGGACAAGATTTTCCATGATCATGAGATTTCTACATTTTAACGACAATACCCAGTGCCCTCCCCGAAATGCCCCAAATTATGACCGGCTTTATAAGATTCGCCCAATTCTAAATTATTTTTCAGAAATATTCCCCCAATTATTTACCCCGGACCAGCATATATCCATTGACGAATCCTTGGTGAAATTTTGCAGCGGGCTGGGAATAAAACAATATATACCCAGCAAAAGGGCTCGCTATGGAGTGAAGGTCTACAAATTGTGCGACCGAACCACGGGGTACGTTTACGCCTTCAGAGTCTATGAAGGGAAGGACTCCCAGCTGAATCCCCCCAATTGCCCAGAATATTTAGGTACAAGCGGTAAAATTGTTTGGCAACTAATCTACCCACTCCTGGACAAAGGCTACCACTTGTATGTGGATCGTTTTTACACAAGTTTACCCCTGTTCTGGAACCTCTACAGGAAGAGTACACCAGCCTGTGGCACAGCCAGAAAAATTGGATGGGCTTTTCTCAAAGACTAGTGAACATGAGGCTTAGAAAAGGAGAGACAGCGAGTCTGCAGAATGAGGAAATTCTGGCTGTGAAGTGGAGGGACAGAAGGGATGTGTATATGTTATCATCTATACACAACAATTCACTGGTAGAGACCCCCAGAAGAAATGGCCCAGTACAGAAACCCATCTGTATCTATGATTACAACTTGTATATGGGAGGAGTCAATCTAAATGATCAAATGTTGGAACCCTATTTACCTAACAGAAGAACATACCACTGGTATAAAAAGGTTGCCCTCTATTTTTTTCATTTGGCCATATATAATACGTATATCATATATCGCAATTCCACCATAAACCCCAAACCATTCCTTGGCTACCAGGAGGATATCATCACCACACTTTTATACTCCAACGGCCCACCAGAAAATATTAGATCCGATGTGTGTAGTAGACTCTCCGAGCGTCATTTCCCCGATAAAATACCTCCCAGACCAACAGGCCAAAAATGCCAGAAAAAATGCTGGGTGTGCTCTAGTAGTGGAGTTAGAAGAGACACCACATATCATTGTACCCAGTGCCCTTCCCAACCAGGTCTATGCATACCTACGGACTGCTTCCGGCGTTATCACACCATAGTCAATTATTGATTCCCCAGTTTCTTTTTCAAGTTCACACCCCTTATGCCACTGCCTGCTCTGGAACTGACCCTGGCTTGTTATTCGACCATGCTTCTGTCTACCAATTTTGTACATACTTCTGCCTGATCTGGAACTGACCCTGGACTTTTATTCGACCACGCTTCTGCCTACCGATTTTGTACATACTTCTGCCTAATCTGGAACTGACCTTGGACCACGCTTTTTGCCTGCCTCTTGGACTGATCTAGTACCCTGCAACTGGAGTAGTGGGATTCACAACACAGGGGTCTCACATATGTGAGGGGCTCCAGAATGTTTTTTTCTGGAAGAAGAAAACATTGTTTTTGTTTTCTCTCACCCAGATTAGGGTCTGGAGACTCGGAGGCTTCAAAGAGATTGGGTGGGAGAAGCCTCTACCCCTGTCCCCATTCTGTCCTGACCGAGGCCCTACTTCTGCCTGCTGCCTGTAGGACTTATTGCCATCATCCCTCTGCCTGCTGGATGAACTGACCACACCTCTGCTGCTACCTGGACTATGGACCATGTTTCTGCCTGCTACTAGGACCAATCATATGGCACTGTTGACAATATCTCTGTCTGCACTGACCTTGGGCTGTATATGGACAATATCCTTCCCTGCTGCCTGTACTGACTATAGTATTAATGCCTGTTGCCTGGACAATTGTGTTCGCTGTCCTACTACCAGGACAAATATTTTGGCACTGTTGACAACATCTCTGCCTGCACTGACCCTGGACTGTATATGGACAATATCCCTGCCTGTACTATGGACAGTTTTCCTGCCTGTTGCCTGGACAATTGCATTTACTGTCTAAAATAAAAATGTGGTGGGTATGATTTCCCCAAGTTTATTTGTAACTATATATTAATTGCCTATTCCTCTCATTCGTTAAACTACTAAAACTCTGACAACAGTAACGATAATGGTACGATAATAAGGTTAGCTTATATATATATAATCAATCACTCTGCTTTAATAAAGCAAGGATTTCATTTATTATACAGAAAGTAGAAATGCTAACATAAAACACTAAGAAAATATAGAGTACACAACAAACAATGATACGTTACATGGAAGAGAGAGAGCAGGAAGTGGCTTACAACTTTTAAACTGTGCTCAGGCACCCACCCACACACACCCCCATGCCAGCCTATATAGGATTATAACCAATGATGGCCGATTTCCTTTCTTCAATCCATCCCCTAGGATGCATGCTGTGTTGTATGCGGTAGCAACCACTAGAGGCAGTATATGTCCATGTATATCTCATATCGGATTCCCCCATCTTCCCAGGCCAGGTGTTCCTTTGAAGATCTGTAAGTCAGGCAATCAATCACCTTAGCAGTTGACCATTGACATTTTTATGTACAGTCATTCAGGTACTACACCATGTAGCCTATACTCCTGCTGTTACTCCCCTGCCCGGGGGCAGGACTCCAAGATGAAGGTTGATATGCACTGGTCATCTCCATAAAACTTGTTGAATGGCATTCCAGGTTACTTCCAGTAGTGTGCAGACTAGATATGATTAGATTTCTTATTTCTTGCATTATGGAAAAACGATGTTGCCCTCCAACACTGTCGGTTGCTTGAACAATTGTGTTCGCTGTAGCTGACCAAGACCCTGCCTGCTGCCTGGACCAGTGCTATCCTCCTGTGGACAGCTGCAATACTAAAACCACAGGTAATCTTTTGTTTACCCTTTACTCAGCAGAATGTATTTTGGGGTGTAATTCTTGGTATTTGTAATGCTATGTATCTTTAGAACACCTGACGGTCTTCCTTGCATGTTGGGCCTCTTTATGTAGCCAGGCTGTGAAAAAATCTCACACATGTGGTATCGCCATACTCAGGAGGAGTAGCAGAATGTATTTTGGGGTGTCATTTTTGCCATGTACATGCTATGTGTTGGATATACCTTATAAATGGACAACTTTATGTAAAAAAAAATGGGTTTTCATTTTCTTCCCACATTTTCCAAAAACTTCTGGAAAAAAATGAACCGTTCAAAAGATTCATCATGCCTCATAGATTATACGTTGGGGTGTTAGCTTTCCAAAATGGGGTCATTTTGTGGGCATTTCCATTGTCCTAGTGCACCAGGGCCTTCAGAATTGTAATAGGTAGTCGAGAAATGAGATGTGTAATTTATGCTTTTAAAACGCCTGGAGGTGCTAGTTCAATGTTGGGCCTCTCTATGTGGCCAGACTGTAAAAATGTCCCACACATGTGGTATCAGCATACTCAGGAGGAGTAGTAGAATGTATTTTGGGGTATCATTTGAGGTATGCATATGCCATGTGAGAGAATAACCTGTTACAATGACAATTTTGTTAAAAAAAAAAGAATTTTGCAAAGAATTGTGGGAAAAAATGACAACTTCATAAAACTCACCATGCCACTTACTAGATGCCTTGGAATGTCTACTTTCCAAAAAGGGTTAATTTGGGGGGTATTTGTAATTTGATGGCTTTTTAGGGTCTCATGAAATGAGATAGGCCAGCAGTACATCAGGTGTGATCAATTTTCAGTAATTTGCACCATAGGTTGTAGACTCTCTAACTTTCACAAAGACAAAATAATATACACTAATTTGGGTTATTTTTACCAACGATATGTAACATTATAAAACAAAAAGATGACATGCAATGCTTCAGCGGCTCTGTCTAGAACACAGGAGCCACACCGGAGCAGGGATTCTTTCAGCTCTGAAGGGGCAGGCCCAGAGGTGGTTCACACCATGGAAGCTTGAGCCAGGAATGGTAGTGTGCGATAATAGCACTACCCTTCTGTCCGCTCTGAGCCAGGGAAAGTTGACACCCGTGTCATGCCTGGCCCATGTCCTCAGTTTGATGGTGCAGAATTTCTTAAACAAGTACCCAGGTTTGCAAGATCTTCTAAAGCAGGCCAGAAGAGTCTGTGGCCATTCCAGGTGGTCATACACAGCCAGTGCTTGAATGTAAGGATGGTGTTCTTAGGGTCATAGTCAGCATTTTTCTTCCTCCAAACACAGTGAGTCGAGTTAATGCCAAAGAGCTCAATTTTGGTCTCATCTGACCCCAGCACTTTCTCCCAATCCTTCTCTAAGTCATTTAGATGTTCATTGGCAAATCAGATGGGCCTGTGCATGTGCCTTCTTGAGGAGGGGGCATTGCGAGCACTGCAAGATTTTAATCCAACGGTTTTGTTTGATGACTGTGGTCCCAATTGCCTTGAGATCATTCACACGTTTTGGTCTGATCCCTCACTTTTCTCATTATCATTCTTACTCAATGAGGCAAAATCTTGCATGGAGCTCCAGACCGAGGGTGATTGATGGTTATTTTATATTTCTTCCATTTGAGAATAATCTTTCCAACAGTTGTCTCCTTCTCACCAAGCTTCTTGCTGATGGTCTTGTAGCCCATTCCTGCCTTGTGCAGGTCTACAATCTTGTCCATGTTGTCCTTTGACAGCTCTTTGGTCTTTTCCATGATGGTGAGGTTTGAATGGAAGAAAGATATTCTGTGGACAGATGTATTTTATACACATAACGAGGTGTCGTTAGGATCACCTTCTTAAATTGGCAGGCCTCATTTGTGTACCACATGCGCACATGCTGTAGCCAGTGTGTAGGAGCCAGAATTATTGTTGGATGGTAGGGGATCAAATACTTATTTTGCTCACTGAACTGCAACTCAATTTATAACATCTGTATCATGTGTTTCTTCTGGATTTTTGGTTGATATTGATATATTCTATCATTTACAATACACTTATGATAACAATTATTGGCCCTTCCTTTCTTTGTAAGTGGGCAAACTTACAAAATCTGCAGGGGATCAAATAATAGTTTTCGCCATGGTATGTTTACATGAACATATGATTAGAGTTGAGCGGACACCTGGATGTTCGGGTTCGGCCGAACTTTGCGAAAAAGTCCAGGTTCGGTTCCGAACTTGACCCGAACTTTACCCCGGACCCCGAACCCCATTGAAGTCAATGGGGACCCGAACTTTTCGGCACAAAAATGGCTGCAAAAAAGTCCTGGCAAGTGCTAGAGGGCTGCAAAAGGAAGTAAAATGGGGGGTAAGAGTAGGACAAGTGCCCTACAAAAAAAGGGATAGGAAAAATAACTTAAAATCAATTAAAAAAAAAAATAAAAATGGGAAGGGGGGGTGGATGTGGAGTAGGAGCCTAGAGGTTGACTAGGCCGTGACCGTGGCAGTGTAGGTGATGATTTTAGAACAATAATCTGTCTCTTACAGCAACAGCAGGAACCTGACCCTATAGGAGTAGGCGATGATTTTAGAACAATAATCTGTCCCTTACAGCAACAGCAGGGACCTGACCCTATAGAACTAGGAGATGATTTTAGAACAATAATCTGTCCCACAAAGCAGTAGACTCTACCTAGTCCAGAATCAGATCGTTCTGTAATGCAGGATGAGATCTGCAATCTGTCCCTCAAAGCAGTAGACTCTGCCTAGTCCAGAATCAGATTGTTCTGTAATGCAGGATGAGATCTGCAATCTGTCCCTCAAAGCAGTAGTAGTAATCTCTACCTAGTCCACAATCAGATCATTCTGCAATGCAGGATGAGATGTTATTAATATCTGCAATCTGTCCCTGACAGCACTGGTAGCATCCTCTCCCTAGACTAGCCTGAGAGCATGTGACATGCAGCACTACGTGACTCCAGCTTATACAGAGGCTGGGTCACATGATGCACTGACCAGTCACAGCCATGCCATTAGTAGGCATGGCTGTGATGGCTTCTAAGGGCAAACCAGTGAAACGCTTGTTGATTGGCTGCCCTGCAGCTATTCAACATTCGTGATCAAATACCCAAACCCAGAACCCAAACCCAAACTTTTTTTCAAATGTCCGGGTTCGGGTCCGGGTCACGGACACCCCAAAGTTCGGTACTTTACAGTTCGGGTTCGCTCAACTCTACATATGATCACAATAGAGTAAACTTTGAAACTCCACCAAACAATAATATGATACGTGTCACTATATTTAAATGTGAAAAATAACTGCCCATAAAGTAAGCAAAGTCCAAGATACATCCAATTAGCATGAAATAACTATCCACCATGAGTGAAGACAAAGTGATGTCCTTTCCACCAACAAATAGATGCCCAGTGCACTCTCTAGACTCTATTGACCACTATTACAGGGAGTCAAAACAGCATAGGGGTATTCCTGAGAGTTCACAGGCTAGTCACCATAAACCCATATCCAGATCATTGCGAACATCCACCCACATATCCTGATATGGAAATCCTCATAGGATGTGTAACACGGCGCTCCAGTGCTCTATTATAGCTCAGCATGAGTGTGTAGATGAGAGTGGAGACTTATTACTTACTTTGTTACTTAATACATATATATTTGAATACATTTTGTAATTAACCACTTCAGCCCCAGAAGGATTTCCCACTTTAGGACCAGAGCACTTTTTGCGATTCGGCTCTGCATCTATTTAACTGACAATTACACGGTTGTGTGACGTTGTAGCCAAACAAAATTTGCGTCCTATTATTCCCACAAATAGAGCTTTCTTTTGGTGGTATTTGATCACCTCTGCGTCATTTCTGATTGCCGCTATAAACAAAAGAACGACAATTTTGTGAAAAAAAAACAAATTTCTTACTTTTTGCTAAAATACATATCCAACAAAAAATATAAAAAAACGTTTTTTTCCATCGGTTTTGGTCGATTTGTATTCTTCCTTATATTTTTGGTAAAATAAATCACAATCAGTGTTTATTGATTGGTTTGCGCAAAAGTTGCCGCGTTTACGGATGATGAGAATTCATTTCTGGGTTTTTTACTTTTTTTATATTTTACTAATAATGGCGGCGATCTGCGATTTTTAGCAGTACTACGATATTGCGGCGGACATGTAGGACCATTTTGACACTTTTTTGGGACCATTGGCATTTATACAGCGATCAGTGCTATAAAAATGCACTGCTTACTGTGTTAATGCCATTGGCAGTGAAGGGGTTAACCTGGAGGGGGCGCTGTAAGGGTTAACAGTGTTTCCTGGGTGTGTTCTAACTGTGTGTGGGCTGCCCTGGCTGGGGGAAGGGAGTGATCACGGCTTCCATGTACAGGAAGCCTGTGATCACAGCCCTTCCCCGTCTAATAGAACGGAGATCCCTGTTTACTTATACGGACCTCCGTTCTTTCACTGCGGGGGGGGGGCCATCGTGGATAGCCGGCACCGATCGAGTCTGCCCTATCCGCTCCCTGGCCCCCCCGAACACAGTGAGCACACGAGCGCGCCTTCGCCGCGTACTCACAGTGAGTGATATCGCAGCCACCGTCATATGATTGGCCCAATCCATATGTTAATTGTGTATATAAGCGATAAATGTATCCAGGCATGTGACTCCTGATGACGTAGGCTGACGAAGCGCATTGGGTAGAGCCTTTGAGACACGTCATATTCGGTAGTTGGAGCGCAGGTGGAGCACATATCGGCATTCCTCAATGTTTTATATGCTGGACTTATTTAAACATAAATGTAAGTGCAACAAGCCTTTGGTAATGATCCTGGGGTGGAGTGAAATGCATTAGGTATGGAGACTTCCGGTGACACCATTTCCTTTATTTTGGAACGTAAACCACGGATTGCACAACATTTTATATGGTTGTCATAAAAGACTAACATGCGAGTGGATATTATCATTTTATAATAAAATTTTAAACGATATCACACCTTGTATGCTCTATTTCTTATCCTATGAGTATGTCTAACTATTGGGGACGTATGGAAGAGGATAAAGACACATCTATGAAAGACATATTTCACCAGTACTGGCGATCTTTACAAGGATAGTTGGTGAGTGAGGGCACAGGAGGAAGGGGAGCAGAGCACTTTCATCACCTTTGCCATATATTTCTGCACGGATTGCGCTTTTTAAATAACTTTTTCTGCACGGATGGCACTCTAAAGGAATCATAGCGATATTGAAGAATCACGGCACTATATAAACTCTTGTTATGCTTTCTTATTTGTTATAGCAGATATTGTGGATTATATGATAGATGTTGTAGATTATTTTTTATGATTCTATATATTTTACTGAGCACAGATCGAGCAGAAACTTCCCATACTCATTCTCAAAGGAGTACACACCTTTTTCTTGCAGCAGTCAAAACTTAATTTAATTTAAATTTATTTGAGCACACCACAGCGCAGGGACACTCATAGTATTATTGCAATATTTGTTGGTTTTAAATAAAAGTATTTAATACTACACCGTGAGAGTCCTCTTCTCTCTCTCTCCTCTTATCTCCTCACTTATTCCGAGCCATAATAGAGGTGACTAGCCTGTGAACTCTCAGGAACACAACTCTGCTATTTTTGACTCCCTGTAATAGGGGTGAATAGAGTTTGGTGAGTGTGCTATGCATCTATTTTTTTTTGTGGAAAGGACACCACTTATTTCGTGCTAATTGGTTTTATCTTGGACTTTCTGGCCTGCCCTAATGCTTGTATCACACTAGGATCCTTTATATTTTAAATGCATATGCAACGGGTATGAGATCATAATTTTGAAGTACACCAGGACCGCCAGCACCTCTATGGATACACCTGGGAAAGTTTTTCCGACAGCGCTTTTGGCTTTTCCATTAGATTGGAAGCCTTGCTTTCTGGTAAGCTGCTATCTTCTATATTGATGGTGGTTTCAAAGAGGATTTGGGGAAGCTGGTTCTCCCATGGGGGGGTGGCCTGGTTGGAGTCCAGGCTGAGGTTGCCACTCTACTCACCACTCCAAGATACTTAGATGTGCGACTCTTAGGGGCTACCCCATTGTTCTTTGAAGTCTCCCATGCATACAGCTATCTGGTTTTCTCACCACTTGTGGACACTACTCTTCTGAGACACTGGAACTTTATTTCACATTCAATGAATTTTTTTTTTCTTCCCTTTTTTTGTTTGGATACGTATGGATAATTTTTTTGTTGCACTTGAATACTATATTTTTTATAGTGCTGCACTATATGGTATCTTGATTATCTTAGACTTTGCTTACTTTATGGACTGTTATATTTCATGTTTAAATATCGTGACACCTATCACATGACTGCATGATGGAATTTCAAAGTTTATTCTTTTGTGATCATATGTTCATGTACACATATTACACTTGGGATAACGGTTATCAATATTACTTATCACTTACAGGTAGTACTTGTACCTTAATACGAGCAGCTCCTTTTAATTTAATTTAATTTTATTTTATTTATTTATTTTATTTTACTTTATTTTATTTAAAATTAATTTTTATTTTTTGTCACACACTTATACCGTTGCAACATTTGTATTCACTTGATTGTATTACATATTATTCAGCGGGAGCGGGAATCTATTTAGTTTCTGTATTTACTGCACCCCTGCCAATAGTTAGTACATTTTATTATGACTGTAGTTAAGATAAGTGCTCATGTTTCCTGGCTCTTTCAAAGAATGTGACAAGCTAAAGGCTCCCTACAGCACCCTTGAGGCCTCATGCACACTGGACATTATAAAAAACAACAGTAGCGTTAGATGTCGAAAGATGTAGCTGTAGAATGAGTTTTGCAGAATTTTTGCAGTAGCGTTTTTTAGCAAAACTATACCCCCACAATAGGTTATGGCTCAAAAACTCTGATAAACGCAGAATAGCCACATTTTTAAGCTTTTATCAGAGTTAGAGTTTTTTTTACAGCTGAAATACTCCTCTTAAAACCCACTAGTTCTGGGGGTTTTTTATAGACAGAAAAGGCCCCTGGCAAAAACACTGATAACAGCCTGTGTGTTTATGGATACATAGGATAACAAGCTGGGTAGTTTAATGGCTGCAGAAAAAACACCTGAAACCAAAAACAGCAGCTGTAAATATCCAGTATGCATGGGGCCTAAACATTAAACAGCATCATATGCTTTTATTTTGTTAATACCAGTGGTTTAGTCTCACATTTTATTACACTAAATTCAAATAATGGTTTGCTTTATTTTGGCATACATACAGTCTTAAAAACACATATGTATACCAATACAGTATCTCACAAAAGTGAGTACACCCCTCACATTTTTTGTAAATATTTTATTCTATCTTTTCATGTGACAACACTGAAGATATTACACTTTGTTACAATGTAAAGTATTGAGTGTACAGTTTGTATAGCAGTGTTTAATTTGCTGTCCCCTCAAAATAACTCAACACACAGCCAATAAACTCCTAAGTGAAAATGTCTGAAATTGGGCCCAATTAGCCATTTTCCCTCCCCAGTGTCATGCGACTCGTTAGTGTTACAAGGTCTCAGGTGTGAATGGGGAGAAGGTGTGTTAAATTTGGTGTTATTGCTCTCACTCTCTCATACTGGTCACTGGAAGTTCAACATGGCACCTCATGGCAAAGAACTCTCTGAAGATCTGAAAAAAAGAATTGTTGCTCTACATAAAGGTGGCCTAGGCTATAAGAAGATTGCCAAGACCCTGAAACTGAGTTGCAGCATGGTGGCCAAGACCATACAGTGGTTTAACAGGACAGGCTCCACTCAGAACATGCTCAACGTCATCTCCAGAGGTTGTCTGTGGGAAATAGATGTATGAGTGCTGCCAGCACACTGCATCAAATTGGTCTGCATGGCTGTCGTCCCGGAAGGAAGCCTCTTTTAAAGATGATGCACAAGAAAGCCTGCAAACAGTTTGCTGAAGACAAGCAGATTAAGGGCATGGATTACTGGAACCATGCCCTGTGGTCTGATGAGACCAAGAAAAACTTATTTGGTTCAGATGGTGTCAAGCGTGTGTGGTGGCAACCAGGTGAGGAGTACAAAGACAAGTGTGTCTTGCCTACAGTCAAGCATGGAGGTGGAAGGGTCATGGTCTGTGGTTGAATGAGTGCTGTCGGCTAGGGCTGCATGAGTGCTGCCCGCACTGGGGAGCTACAGTTCATTGAGGGAACCATGAATGGCAATATGTACTGTGGCATACTGAAGCAGAGCGTGAACCCCTCCCTTCAGAGACTGGGCCGCAGGGCAGTATTCCAATATAACGACCCCAAACACACCTCAAAGGTGACCACTGCCTTGCTATAGAAGCTGAGGGTAAAGGTGATGGACTGGCCAAGCATATCCCCAGACCTAAACCCTATTGAGCATCTATGGGGTATCCTCAAATGGAAAGTGGAGGAGTGCAAGGTCTCTAAAATCCACCAGCTCTGTGATGTCTTCATGGAGGAGTGGAAGAGGACTCCAGTGGAAACTTGTGAAGCTCTGGTAAACTCCATGTCAAAGAGGATTAAGGCAGTACTGGAAAATAATGGTGGCCACACAAAATATTGACACTTTGGACCCAATTTGGACATTTTCACTTAGGGCTGTACTCACTTTTGTTGCCAGCAGTTTAGACATTAATGGCTGTGTGAGTTATTTTGAAGGGACAGCAAATTTACACTGTTATACAAGCTGTAAACTCACTACTTTACATTGTAGCAAACTGTCATTTCTTCAGTGTTGTCACACGAAAAGATAGAATAAAATATTTACAAAAATGTGAGGGGTGTACTCACTTTTGTGAGATACTGTACAGTATGCTAAACTACATTTCTATGCTCCTCTTCATATGATATCTCATTTAAACACACTGCTACCGTGCAATGTATTTCTTATTTTATGGGACCTTGGGGAGATGACAAAGCTTTTTGTTAGAAACTTTGCTCTTAGAAATGAGCTGTTTTCAGCACTTAGTCTATAGAATGTGTGGGATTGTTCCCAGCTCAAAGACCCTCTGGGAATGACCTCCATGAGCCCAATAAACTTGTAATGGAGCAATGTCTCGCCATTGAAGTCTGACTTGTGGTTAGTCAGCATTATGAAGCCTTTATTGAAAAAGATGGACTAGGCTTTAAAAACAAAGTTTGACATTCTACCAAATGCTTTAACTCAACTTGTTAAGACTTTTTCAAAGGTACGATCAAAGTTCCACTATAGTGGGCAACTAACATAGCCAAAAGCAAACTGATGTTCTGCTGTAAGTAAAATATTTGTGATCTACTCCATTTAGGAGGAATATCTTTCTTTCTTGCAAGAAACTGAAGATTAACACTCTATTTGCTTTAAATTGGAGTTGCTTTACAAATCGCCTTAGATGTGGGATTCTGATCCATACTTATGTCATGACTATCTGCAAGAAAAGGACACAAGGAGGTGAATGTATCAAAACTGATGCAGCCAGAATCAGGAGCAGCTGTGCATGGCAACCAATCAGCGTTTATCTTTTATTTTCAAATACTTAACCAAACAAGCTGAAAATAGAAGCTGAATGAGTATTATGCACAGCTGCTCCTGATGCTGGCTGCTTCAGTTTTTACAAATGTCCCCCAATATATTTTTCAAGACAGATCTATTGTGAGCTGGCCAACAAGACATCATTTTGAATGTTAATTATCTTGAGAATGGTCTCAAATAAGAAACAAAATAGCTATTGAAGATTAATAGATAAAATAAGCGAATGCACTTTGTGTAAAATTAATTGAATGCCCACTGGCCTATCCTAAAAAGTCCCACCGCCTCTTACCACCTAAGACTATTCACTGGTTAATGAGGTCAAACAGCACATTAACAGACCATTAGGGTGGGTCAGGAGGTGGGAAGGGAAAGGAACAAGCTAATTCTTTTGCAGTCAACATTGAGACTTACGTGTAGTTTTGATATGGCCTAATGGTAATTTTTACTCATGCATTTTTAAGTCCCTGCTCCAAAAGAATATCTGACATCTCAAAGAAACTACAGTTCTCTTTTTGCCTACACTGGTCCCCCAACCCAGATGCATACTTTCCTGAAATGGATGGCCTCAACGTTTCCCCAGCAGTGTATGCTCAATCTATCCCCATCAATTTCCATTAAGCCATCTTTTAAACATCTCCTGTATTGACTGAACAGGTGCATCATGAGAGGCTCTCTTCTAAGAGTCTATGGAGATTGACTGTGCAGACCTTGCCTGGGAATAGGAGGATTTCAGTTAGGGGGCTCTGAAGATTCATGATTAAAGCGGAGTTTCACCCAGAATTTTTTTTTTTACATCATTCAAGTCCTTTGCCTATATAGACTTACCTTTTGAAGGAAAAAAACATTTTTATACTCACCCTAAGTCATTTGTTGCTAGGTGGTCTCTGTAATCTGCCCCTTTTAGGTCTGAGGCTCTTCTCCTCACTTCCTGCTTCACCTGGCCTCCTGGGAGATGTGACTCATCATTTCCCATGAGTCAGTGGGCTTCCCTGTACTGTAAAATCATGTTATTTCCAGACAGGAAATTACGCGATTTATGGCGGACCGAGATCGAGGAGTGCATGATGGTTACCCACCATGCACTTCTTTCAGGAAGAGATGCCAGGAGACTACGGATGGGTTTCAGATGCCCTCACCTAAAATAGAAAAATCCAGCAGTGAGAGAAACAAAATTGTGAGTAAAAAATACATGTAATTACTAGGCGGTTTGAAAGTAAGGAAACAAAATGTTACATCTATTTAGTATTGAAAGAGTGGATGCCAAAAAAAATTTTGGGTGGATCTCCGCTTTAAGGCTTTCTGATTCAGGTAAGTATGTTTCTTTGGGTGGTCTAGCTAACCATAAGTCATGGGGAGTAGGTAAAAGAGGTAGCTGTTTTCTCTGAGACTTCAATTATCCTGAAGTATTCTTATGCCAACAGTGGTGCCTTTGAAGTTGTGCCCCTGATTGCTCAAAAACAAAAAAAATGCTCAAAAACAAAAAAAATGCTCAAAAACAAAATTAGGAGTTGTAGTGGTGTCCCCGACCACTAGAGGCCTAGTGTTGATCTCCAGAGTCAGGGAGAGATGACATTCTTCTTCACAGTGTGGGTTACTAGGCATAGTGGGTGTAGTGCAGATAGAGTAAGTTGGGCGCCAGAGTTTGACTGCCACCTTCCACTCCTCCTCCTCCGTGATCGGTTGGTCTAAGTCGTGGGCCATTTCCGGGGGGGATCAATGTAGGGCAGGTCTCTGCGAGGAATTCTTGGATTGCATGTAATCTGAGAGAGGAGCAGGACTTTGTGCGGTCCTGGGACTCTAAGTTGTAGAAAGATGAATAAAAGTTTTCAAACTCTCTCGCAATGTCGGAGTTTCTAGTGAGGTTTTTGGCCGGAGGCGGTGTGCAGGTGGTGTGCTGTCGTCTTTGCTTTTTCAGTCTTAAGGGATTTGGATAAAAGGTGACTGCTTTCATTGCCAAAATCATAGAAGAGTTTTCGTGTGAGGATGTGTCTCCTTTTTAGCTTGCGGCCTAGTTCTTCATGCAAGAGATTACGGATATCTAATAGCTGCTGGAATATATGTTGGGCTAATGTACGTTTATGGGTAATCTCTAACTTCTTAAGTTTCGCCATGATTTCCTTAATGTGAGCTTGTTTCTCCCTCCTGATCTTGGAGGCCATAGCTATTCGTTTCCCTCTGAGGACGCACTTGTGTGCCTCCCATTGTGTTAGACACGAGGTGTCCGGGGTGTCATTTTCTCTGAAGTAGTTTCGTAAGTGACTACGAATTTCCTCTACTCTGATTTTGTCCGTCAAAATGGAGGCGTCTAATGGCCAGGTCTTGGTATTGGTGTTGCTGTCTGGGAATGAGATGCTCATGGTGATGGGGTGATGATCCCAAAATGTCATAGGTTCTATCGTCGCAGAAGTTAGGTAGTTCAGGTCTTGTTGGGTGATGAAGAAATAGTCCAGACGGGAGTATCTGTTATGTGGGAGCGAGAAATAAATGAAGTCCTTATCGGAGGGGTGGAGGGTGGGCCAAGCGTCATGAAGAATGAGTTCCTAGAAACTCATTCTGATTTGTTTCAGAGCTCTGTACGGTAGGTGTGAAGTCCCTGAGGAGGTATCTAATAAGGGTTCCAAGGGAGCATTAAAGTCGCCCCCGACTATCAGCATGCCTATTTGGAACGAAGATAGGGAATGGAGGGTGGACCTGAAGAAAGGAACTTGGGAGGCATTGGGGGCATAAATATTTGCCAAAGTGACGGGGGTGTTATAGATAGTGCCTTTAAGGAAGGTGAATCTACCTTGTTAGTCTAGCATGGTGTCATCTACCTGAAGCGGCTTGTTTTTGGCAATGAGTATGGCGGTGCCTTTATATTTTGATAATTTGTTAGTAGAATGGTATACGGTAGGGAAGAATGCATTTGTCAATTTTGGGATGTGGTCAATCTTAAAGTGAGTCTCCTGTATGAACACTATATCTGCTCTGAGAGCTTGCATAGTTGATGACAACTGGGATCTTTTTTCTGGAATGTTGAGACCCTTCGCGTTGATGGATAGTATTTTGATAGCCTGGTGTCCATCCTTGTTGCGATGTAAGGGCATTGTGTGAGAAGGTCGTGTTTGGGTATATTAGGGAGAATCCGGTACGTTAGTGGGGAGACTTGTTGTCCGTTTAGCAGCTCACATGGCTCTAAGGAAAATGCAGGGAGGGTGGGAACAGGAGATAAACGGGGAAATACCAAAAACAAAAACTAAAAGATGGGGGTAAAGAAAGAGGGAAGAGTAAATGTAGGGATAGAAAAGGGGAGCAAGGGGGGGTAGTAAGGGAGAGAGGATTCAATCCGGGAGTGGGTTACCTGTAACCCGACTCACTAATGGGGTATCGGATCTGTTCAGCACAGACTGCCGGAGTCTGCTGTTGTTGGGTGTGGTAGGTGTATGTCCAGAGAGAGGGACGAATCCCGTTCCCCTCAAGATCAGGGTGGCACTGAGAAGTCCCAGGTAGGGATCGAGTGAGAGAGAAGCCCCTCTGTACCCTGGTACCTGATTAGTTTTTCCCGCAGGTTAGAGAGGGGATGTGGTGAGTGGAGGACTGCATATGGCACTTGTCAAGGATAAGGCCTGATCGTTGATCAAAGGTTGATTGCTGGTAAGTATGCAACGGAATAGTATCTACGTGTACTGACGGGGGTATAGGTTTAATACATGCTCAGAGAGGTACGTTTTAGACCTAATGTGTTGGAGGAGCGGTTCAATGTTGCCAATAACTAGAGTTGAGTGAACCCGAACTGTAAAGTTCAGGTCCGTACCAAACTTTTGGGTGTCCGGGACCCGAACCCGGACTTTTCAAAAAAAAGTCTGGGTTTGGGTCCGGGGTTCTGGTATTTTATTACACGTGTTGAAAAGCTGCCAAGGGCAGCCAATCAACAAGTGTTTCACTGGTTTTCCCTAGAAGCCATCGAGACTCGTACATAATTTGGATATGGGGGCAGTCATGTGCATCTATGATAAGGCAACGTATGAATGGTCGTTAGTTGGAAACTAGTTGCTAGTCCGGAAT
>BLSH010177726.1:23439-33790 GCA_018402905.1 Glandirana rugosa | reverse complement strand
CCAAGCTTGAACAGTCCTATGCGTTTCTACAGGCAGCACATAAGACCAACCCATCTAAAAATTTGTCCACCCAACTCGATAAAGCCAGATTAGAGCTAAATTTGGCTCTAACAACCAGAGCAGAGAAAGCAATCAGATGGAGTGGATTTAAATTTTACACGCAAAATGATAAACCAGGCTCTCTTCTAGTATCTAAACTCTCCCCGAGATGCCACCTTAAGCAACTCCCAAAAATTAGAGTATCAGGTCACGGCCCCACCACAAACCCTAAGATGATCTTAGAATCTTTCAATAAATTCTACTCAGAACTCTATAGCCCCCCCAATAATCCTAGCCCAGAATCCCTGAACGACTTCCTAACGGATATTCCCCTCCCACACCTATCTCTAGAACACAAACAGATTTTGGAGGCCCAATTCTCAGACGTAGAGGTTGCAGACGCTATCAGGAGCTTAAGAAAAGGCTCAGCCCCAGGCCCAGATGGACTCTCCATCCCCTACTATAAAGCCTTCACGGACACGCTCACCCCTTATATGTCTAGATTATTTAATTATCTCACCAGGGGCTCTCTACTAGATCCCCATCTTAATAGGGCCTATATAACGGTCATCCCCAAACCAGACAAGAATCCCGAAGAGGTTGGGAATTATAGACCCATCTCGTTGATAAACAACAATATTAAAATCCTAACGAAGATCTTAGCTAACAGACTCTCCACGTTCATCAGCTCCTATATCCACATAGATCAGGCGGGATTTATCCTGGGGAGACAGGGTCCAGACCAGACACGCAGGGCTATCGACTTGATATCTATTCTCCAATCCAATTGGGAGGGTGGTCCGAGACAAAAGGGTATGGTCCTATCCCTGGATCTCCAGAAGGCTTTCGATTCTGTCTCTTGGAACTATATATTCAAGACTCTGGAGATCTGGGGTTTCGGCCAACGCTTTCTAGGAATCATTAAAGCCCTATATTCCCATCCCTCTGCCCAAATAAAATTACAAGGTTACCTCTCCGATCCGATAACTATAGCCAGAGGAACTAGACAGGGCTGCCCCCTGTCGCCGCTTATATTTGCTATAGCCATTGAAACTCTAGCACTTGCCATTCGCCAAAACCCAGACATCAGGGGGGTCTCCTGTGGATCTCAGACCCAAAAGTGCGGATTGTTTGCCGACGATATACTCTTGTTTCTGACCTCTCCCCTTACGTCTCTCCCCAACCTTAACCTCTTATTAGATTCCTTCGCTAAATTCTCGGGCTTATCAGTAAACTACTCCAAATCCCAAGCAATAAATATTTCACTCTCTCAGGCTACAGTTGACACCCTACAATCCTCCTTTCCCTTCAAGTGGAACGGCTCCTCCATTCGATACCTGGGTATTAATTTAACATCAAAGATAGAGGATTTATATAACAGTAACTTTCCCCCCATTTATCGCAAACTGGAGAACGACCTGAAGGCGTGGTCTAACCGTGGTCTCTCCTGGTTGGGCAGGATTAACGCAATTAAAATGACTCTTCTGCCGCAAATTCTTTACCTGTTTAGAGCCTTACCTATACCCATTAGAAAACATCACCTTAAATCTCTCCAGAGTAAGATTCTTCAGTTTATTTGGGGCAGTTCTGGTTTTAGGTTTTCTCAAAGCACGTTATACCGCCATAGGAAGAAAGGCGGGCTGGGTCTCCCTTCACTATTTAAATATTTTCAGGCAGCCAGATTGGCCCAGCTCTCCCGAGTCTACTCTAGGGCCGAGAAACTGGACTGGATTCGGATCGAGAGGCTATCGGTCCCACTTCACACTATTGATTTCCTTCTTTGGACCCCCCCCGAACAAGAGACCGCCTGTTCTTTCCCCAACCCTTTCGCACTCCTTCGCTTTATGGGACTCTTTGCGTCACCATCCTGAGTTGGTGTCCACTATAACTCCTTTAGCACACATTTTCCACAACCCGGACTTTCCCCCTGGTCTAGACATTAAAGCGTTTCAATGGTGGCTGGATAAGGGGCTGTACCGCATAGGGCACTATTTCTCCGCATCAGGTCCTATCACTATGTCTTATTGCTTAAGCAAACTGGACATCCCTGCATCTGAAAAATTCAGATTCCAACAAATTTCCCACTTCCTGAAACATATTTGGAAGGAGAAACCTCTCCCCCCTAGAATTACAGAATACGAAACATGGTGTGGCCAGGCCACGGAGCAGAGGGGTGGTATCTCAGTGGTTTATGCGGCTCTCACTCACCCGAAAGAGAAGACCCCATATATGAAACAATGGGAAGAGGATCTCCAGATCTCTCAAAACATAGACTCATGGCACAAGGCACTAGTTGACTCTACTAGAGGCATCTTAAACACAGTACTTATGGAAGCCAACATAAAAGTCATCACCAGGTGGTACCTCACCCCCTCTAAATTGGCCCGTATATACCCAACGGCAATCCCACTATGCTTCAGAGGCTGTGCCCTACATGATGATGGGACATGCAGCACTACGTGACTCCAGCTTATATAGAGGCTTGGTCACATGATGCACTGGCCAATCACAGCCATGCCATTAGTAAGCATGGCTGGGATGGCTTCTAAGGGCAAATGAGTGAAACGCTTGTGTATTGGCTGCCCAAAAAGGCGCAAATAAATACCCAAACCCCGAACCCAGACTTTATCTCAAATGTCCGTGTTCGGGACACAGACACCCTAAAGTCCGGTACGAACCCGAACTTTACAGTTCGGGTTCGCTCAACTCTAGTGTTGTCTGATGCAAAAAAAATAAAATAAATGTTATGTAAATTTTTTTTTAAATAATTTCAATGATTGCAGAGGTTTTGGCTATCTGTAATATGCATGGTTTGTGATCATCAAATGTATAATGTGTGTGATTTTTCATGATCTAAAATTATGATGACCTTTTTGGAACATTAAAACTCACTATCCACTTAAAGGAAAGGAACCTATAAAGAAAGATTGCATTTCTCCTCAAATAATGGTCATGACTGTGAAGAGAAAGAAAATATAGATCCTACAAGGCATAGGTTGGCGGCTGTTGTAGTTAGTATCTCGAATTTGGTGACTTTACGACTTGAAGATTGTCAAGAGTACGATAAATTTCCACACCTTCCACTGTGTTATGTGAAGGAGCCTTTGATTCATTTCCCATAATAACTGTCATACCTAATTTTTGATGTTAATAGTTTTTAAGTGTGTGAGTGGCCAGACTAACACACTATCACAGCTCCACTACATTGCCTGGATTTATTGATATTGTACTAGAGAGTAATATTTATTAGACAGAAATATGTGTCCTGCTGTCACAGCTTGAAATAAAAAGCAGTGCTGCAGCATAAAGAATCAAGACTATTGGAAAAGTGTCTTAAAAGGCTAGGAGAAATACAATGAATATTTATATTTGATTTAAGTTTCCATTTACTGTGACAGTATTTTATCGCCAGTAAAAGGAAACACCTGTAGCACTAAAGAGAGCAGTGTGAAGAATTTAAACATGGGACATTGTTCAGCTTGGTTTATGGGAACTTAGTGGGTTTGGAGATAATTACTTAAAGTGTATGCAAAGCTAAAACTTTTTTTTGCTTTTGAGAGTTGAGAGTTAAAACTACTATGAGTTTTTTTTTTTTTATTGTATGGGTCTCTTTTCTGGGGAGATTCACACTCTCTTTGGAAAGCCAATATTTTAGAGCTGTCACATGAACAGGAGATAAGGGTAAATGTTCCAATAGGGCACCTGTGCCTTTTGACAATGGATTCTGCTCTCTTTAGGATGATTTGATTCTTTCTTATTTTCTGTTTTGCCACTTTGAATGAATGTGAAGTCTCCTAATAGGACACAGACCACAATAAAAAAAAAAAAAAATACTGACCGAGGCCTTAACCATATCCTATTATATCATCAACTAAAAAAAGCTTTGGCTTTGCATACACTTTACAGTACATATGTCATGGCTTAACCATTTCCCATCCAGCCTATTCTGAGATGATGGCTGAGCGGGACATTCGTCATTCCGGGTGAATGTCATATGATGACCTCTTAGAACGCTCCCCACAGACTGCGCTGCAGCATGATCTGTCACCAGCTGTGTCCACCGATCACAGCTGATGACTAATCAGTGTACTGGCCCGCTGCCAGTACCATGTGATCACTGTGACCAATCAAAGGCGATAACATGACAATTGTAAACAATCCTTTGTCCTTGTCCTTTCATGCCGTTCATTGTGTACAATTGTGTTGCTAGGTGTTATAGGTCACTGTGATCACATGGTACAGATAGGGCCAATCTCAGCCCATCTATACCATCTGATTAGCTGGGGCCAATCACAGCTAATCACATCAATACACACTGAATGAATCAGTTTCATTCAGTAAAAGTGGTTGCTTATTCCAGTGAAATTCACTGGTATAAGCAATCATAATATTTAAAAAAAAATCCTGATCACTGTATTGTTCTGGTCACAGTGCACTAAAAAAAATTCTAAAAAAAAGTAATAAAAAAAATGTAAAAATTATTATTTCTTATTAATATATTGTCACCAGTCAGCGTCCCTGATTACCGCCACTCCAATTATATGATGATGCTGTACTGCATTTGTGACAGTATGTGTGACAATTTTTTTACATTTTTTAATTTTCCAAAAAAGTAACAAAGAATAACAACTTGGACTAGTAATACCTTTGACTAATTACTTTCCAAAAAGGGGTAATTTGAGGGATATTTGTACTTTTCTGGCACCTTCGGGCATCAGGCCATCAGTACATCAGGATTGATCAATTTTCAGATGTATACTGTATACCACAGATTGAGGACTCTATAACTTTTCTATAGACTAAATAATAAACACTGATTTGGATTATTTTCACCAAAGAAATGTAGCAGAATACAGTTTGGCCTAAATTTATTAAGAACGTCTAGTTACAAAATTTTATAACAAAAAAATGTCTGTCTTTTATTGTTTATTTAGCAAAAGATAAAAACCTAGTGGTGATTAAATATCACCAAAAGAAAGCTCTATTTGTGTGGTAAAAAACTATATACATTTCATATGGGTGCAGTGGTGCATGACCACGCAATTTTCATTCAAAATGCGACAGTGCTAAAAGCTGAAAATTGGTCTGGGCAGCAAGGGGTTGAAAGTGCCCTATATTGAAGTGTTTAAAAAGCGTATGAGTTGACTATATTGCCAGTGCATAGAAGTACCCTTGATAGTCTTCTGGTTCATCTGGCCATCCCTGTAGAGTGGCTTGATAGGAAGCAGTTGTGATTTGGAGCTTACAAATGGCTAGGTACTCTTGCTTGATCCCATGTGATTAGCATTAGCACTGGCAAGTGGTAAGGGAAGCCATTGGACTTCATACCCCAAGGTACCAGGGATTTCTTTTCATTTCAGACTGCTGAATAAATCAGCGGTCAAAGAAAGGGAAGGCTTGTGCATTCATTGCAGCCAAGTAATGTAATTTATTTCTGACCATTACAAGACCAATTTGCAATCTTTTGGTAAAAAATGGCATAGGACATACAAATACAAAAAATGTCATTTAAAAATAATGTTCGGCAGATAGCGGCTCTTTTAATGTGGCTCATGCGCAGGGCCGTCTTTAAGGCAGGGCAAAAGGGGAAGCTGCCCTGGGCCCGGTCATTTTTGTGGGGCCCAAAGTATCTGCCTCATACTTGCCAACTATCCTGGTTTAAATTCCCTTGTCCCTTGAAGTTTTAGTCCTGTGCTGTGTCTTGATATCTCAGTGTGAAGTGCTGCTACTAATGCTGCCCAGCTCTGCTCTATTATTGTGTACAGCTGACTCACCTGCAGACCTTGTGTTTACGAATGTATGTATTATGCAAATAACCGGCATTGATATGTAAATAGCAGCATTCATATGTACATAGTGTTCATATCCACCACCACCTATACTGAATGCTGCCCACTGGGGAGGTAAAGGGGCATGCTTGAAAGTCCCGTCTGCAACTGTGGTCATTAAGCCTAACATTGGCCTGTTGTGCAAAGGTAAGCAAATTGGTGGGGGGTGGGAGGGTAGTGTGGGGTGTGAAAAAGTAGGCATAAAAGGAATTAGTTTGGGGTACACAGGTGAGCAAGGAGGGGATGTAAAGAGATAAGGAAGGTGGGTGCAAAGATGAGCAGAGGAGGCAGGTAGAGTTAAAAGGGGAGGGTTGGAGTGAAGAGGATGGGGAGGTTTGGGGTGCAGAGGTTAGCAGGGAGTTTTAGGCCATGTGTAGGGCAGCCCATTCATTTCAATGGGCTGCTCTATGCGCTAGAAATGCGGAAGAAAGTCCCTAACCATTTTTAAAAATCACACGGTGCCACAGCACATGTTAGCAGATGTGTGAGGGTGTCATTAACAATTGATGGCACTGCTGTGTATCTGCTAAAGGGCAGCAAGTTTCTGTGGTGTCAGGAAAGCGACTTTGCGTTTCCCAGTCCATGGTGTGCAGGCAGTGAGGAGATGATGTGCTGAAACCTCTAGCAACTAATCAGTGAGCAGTAATGATGTACAGTAATCTCTAGCAACCAATCAAGCAGAAATCATGTACTATAACCTCTAGCAACTAACCAGTGAGCCATAATGTGTGCTGTAACCTCTAGCAACCAGTCAGTAAACGGTAATGATATGTTGTAACCTCTGGCAACCAATCGCAATCGATGCCTGATCTGATTCAGTAAACGGGTAAACTAAAGAGAAAAGCATTGTTCCAGGTGTAATGGCTCACACACTAGTTGGAAGCTCTGGAGTGCCTGCTGCGGCTCACACCACGTAAATCCACCAATAGAAGAAAGAAGCGGCACATCCAGATAATTTCCAGGCTTTATTCGGGTCAAGGGCACCACAAATACAAGCAAGCAGTCCGTAGATGCGTTTCACATACCAGTCATGTGCTTAATCATTCGGTAATGATTAAGCACATGACTGGTATGTGAAACGCGTCTACGGACTGCTTGCTGGTATTTGTGGTGCCCTTGACTTGAAAAAAGCCTGGAAATTATCTGGATGTGCCGCTTCTTTCTTCTATTGGGTGATTTGAGCTATTAAATGCAAAAAGAACGTCCAACCAACCCTGTATGCAGTCAGTGTGTGTCTGGGGTTGGCATTTCAGTGGAGTTAATCTGCCATTTTATGTTCTGCTAAAGTACAGAGCACTACTGCATCCAGAGATGACATTGTGTAAAACTCAGAATTGAATGGACAGATAAACAATCTTTGACGGATAACATAGCTCCTATGTATGTATTTTCATCATTTAGCTTCAGTTCAGCTTTAACGAGGTTAAGCAAAGAACAATAATGACATTGAGCTATTCAGATTTAAGTTTACTAAGATCATTGAAAATGGGTTTGGATTGACTACTCTGGGGTTGATTTACTACAAAAAAACTGGAGAGTGCAAAATTTGGTGCACCTCTGCATAGAAACCAATCAGCTTCCAGTTTTTTTTTCGTCAAAACTTAATTAAACAAGCTGAAGTAATAAGCTGAATGGCTACCATGCAAAGCTGCACCAGATCTGGCACTCTCCAGTTTTAGTAAATCAACCCTTATGTGTTAGGGTCCTTAGTACAATGCTTTGTTCTTAACTAAATAAACCTCATTCTTTTCTTCTCAGCTAACCAAAAGTTCAGTCCTTAATCAAGGAATCTGAAACATTTCTCACAATTAAGAGTTTTGCCATTTGACTTGTTTGTCTTATTGTTGCTATAACAATAAATTATTGAAGCAGACATATGTATCTGTTATTTCGGAAATTAGCCAGGCATGCCTAATTAGCACATCAAGTTTGAGTGTATTCCTGATCTATGATCTCTTACAGGTCTAAGTTGTTGCACAATTAATAGAGAATCTGAATCCTAATGTAATACTGCAATTAAATGGCCTTATGTTATGTAATCAGCTGTCAAACATTGCCTTCCTTTTCTTCTTTGACAGTTTGGTGGCCTACAAACCACTACGGTTTGGTGGCTTATTTTACGGCTTAGTGAATTTAGCCGAATATTTCTTACCCGCTTCACTCACCCATGTTTATCTAACCATGCTCTGGGCGGGCTGAATGTTCTTGGATTTGCCTGAACTTTAGAAATACACCCTTACGTGTCTTCAGTGCTAATTCACTTTATTAAGCTAGAATATATAGGTCCTGCCTATTTATTTAAGCAAAATATTTGCTTTTAGTTAATATTTTCTTTTTAGCTTAACCACTTCAACCCCGGAAAGATTTACCCCCTTAATGACCAGACCATTTTTTGCGATACAGCACTGCGTTACTTTAACTGACAATTGCGCGGTCGTACGGCGCTGTACCCAAATAAAATGTATGTTCTTTTTTTCCCTCAAATAGATCTTTCTTTTGGTGGTATTTGATCACCTCTGCGGTTTCTATTTTTTGCGCTATAAACAAAAAAGCCTGACAATTTTGAAAAGAGAACAATATTTTTTACTTTATGCTATAAAACATATCTAATAAAAAAATGTTAAATATCAAAATTCTTCATCAATGTAGGCCAATATGTATTCTTCTACATATTTTTGGTACCCCAATAAGCGTATATTGATTGGTTTGTGCAAAAGTTCTAGCGTCTTTAAAATAGCGGATAGATTTATGGCATATTTATTATTTATATATTTTTTAATAGTAATGGCGGCGATCAGCAATTTTTAGTGGGACTGCGACATTGCGGGGACAGTTCAGACACCTAACTGACATTTCGGGAACCAGTGACATTATTACAGTGATCAGTGCTAAAAATATGCACTGATATTGTACTAAGGACACTGGCAGGGAAGAGGTTAACATTAGGGGCGATCAAAGGGTCAACTGTGTTCCCTCAGTGTGTTTCTAACTGTGTGGGGGAATGGGCTGCTTGGGACAACACACAGATCCATCTTCCTGCATACCAGAAAGACAGAATCTGTGTGATCTCCCCTGTCAGAACGGAGGTCTGCCTTGTTTACACAGGCAGATTCCCGTTCTGTCCCTGTGGGGAATAATCGCGGGTGGCCGGCGGATATTGAGTCCGTCTGACCCACTGATTGGCTTCCCCGCTGGCAGATGTTTTGGACTGTCTATGTCCCACGTATCACCTTGAATAAAAGTTGGGAAAAAGCAAATATTTTGCTGTCAACAGAACAGGAATAGAGGTAAACTTTTCTCATTGGAACACTTGTTTCAGTGATGGCAAAGGAGATTTGACTAATTTTGGAGATGTACCCTCACCTTGCTGTGTCTACACAACGGGAAATGAAAGCAAATCTCTTGATTGGGCAGCATAACACACCTAGCATGGGTTTTAACCATTTCCCACCATCAAAAACTAAAAAAATGAGTTTAGATACTGTACTTTAACTTTAGGACTATATATATATTGACCAATATGACTACAGTTAAATGAGAGCTATTACTATTGTTCTAGAGTACACTATACTACTCTTCATATTTTTACTTTGTTAAAAAGCTAATTTATGCTATTGTGTGACCAGTTTGCTTGATCTGTAGTTTCATCATTGTGTTGTTGGCTGGTAGAGTGTACTTGATTTAAAGTGATTAAATGATCACCTTGTAAAACAACCTATTCAGTTTGAAATAGAAATGAAAGGCAAAACAATATGTATAGATATAAAAAAAAGCATTACAAACACATTTTTCCCCCTTTTTTTATAAGTAATCTCATTTCCTCTGTTCTCAGCTGCATAAGAGCTGGGGGAGGAGAAACAATAGTACACTGAGATTCCCAGTGAATGGCTGTGCAGCGGGGGTGAGGGGGGGGGGTGTCAGGACAAGTGTGATCATTGGAGGAGAGAACACTGAGTTCCCAGCATAGCTAGGGAACTGACCACGGTGTGCTTGCCTGCTTAGTGGGGTCAGTTTTTAATAGAAAAGCAGAGGGACTGCAGGAACACCAGGGATTTCACATAAAGGGAGCAATACAAAGAGAACAGGATACTTTCTCACACACTGAGCTTTCCAGTGAATGGCTGTGCAGCGGGGGGTGTCAGGACATGTCTGATCATTGGAGGAAAGCACACTGGGTTCCAAGCATAGCTAGAAAACTGACCACAGTGTGCTCTCCTGCTTAGTGTGGTAAGTTTTTAATAGGAAAGCAGAGGGACTGGCAGGAACACCAGTGATTTCACATAAAGGGAGTAGAGGTGAGCGAACACCTGGAAGTTCGGGTTCTGCTGGTCCGTCCGAACTTCGGGACAAAGTCCGGGTCCGGGTCCGGACGGAACCCGAACGATCGCACGGACAACGGCAAGCCCAAGGCAGGCCTGGGCCTGGGCCTGAAACAGGGCTTCAAGCCTGCCTGGTCGTCTTGGGCTTGAAGGTCCACAAGCGAG